>JAEIFT010000595.1:0-128224 GCA_018904225.1 Lordiphosa mommai
AAACGAGAGCTTAAGTTGAAGTCGGCCCTGCTCGACTTCGATATACCCGTTACTCAGGATAAGGTTTATTTAAGAATATGTTATTAGATCACAGAACGCCCAAATTGTGGGAGATATGAGGTTTTTTTTCAAACTGGGGTGCAACTCTACTATAGCTCATCTGATCGGGAAAATGATGCACGGCGAATCGATAAGTAATGATGATTAAAATATATGTCTAGAAGGTTCGAACAATCACTCTCAAAATTGTGGGAGATATGAGGTATTTTCCAAATTGCGTGGGTGGCAACTCTTCTATCGTTTATCTGATCATGAAATGATGTATGGCGGATCGGAAGGTAATGATGATTAAAATATATGTCTAGAAGGTTTGAACAGTCTATTTTCAACATTGTGGAGATATGAGTTTTTTTTTTCAAATTGCGGGGGCGGCAACTTTTCTATCGTTCATCCGATCAGGAAATGATGTATGGCTGATCGATAGGTAATAATTATTAAAATATATGTCTAGAGGGTTCAAACAATCTATTATCAAAATTGTGGGAGATATGAGGTATTTTCCAAATTGGCGTGGGTGGCAACTCTTCTATCGTTCATCTGATCGAAAAATGATGTATGGCGGATCGATAGGTAATGATGATTAAGATATATGTCTAGAAGGTTTGGACAGTCTATTTTCAAAATTGTGGGGAGATATGAGGTTTTTTTCAAATTGCGGGGGAGGGAGGGGGCGTGGCAAAATTTGAAACAAACTTGAGCCGCGTGCAGACAATACAAGTCCACACTAAAAAATGGTAGCTCTAGCTCTTATAGTCTCTGAGATCTAGGTGTTTCATACAGACAGACGGACGGACGGACAGATGGACATGTCTATATCGACTCGGCTATTGATGCTTATCAAGAATATATATACTTTATGGGGTCGGAAATGCTTCCTTCTGCCTGTTACATTCATTTGCACGAAAATAAGAAAAATTAATATAATATTTTCCTCAGCCATAGTGACGTGTGTACGTACATTCCCAATTCCATTTCGTTCCAACATATTTGCAAACACACACCCACAACTGGATATATTTGAATGCGCTGATCTGCATGTCATTGGGCAGCAATCCTACTCCTCCTACTTGCAGCGATACTAAATCCAGAAGTGGCCATAATTGTTTGCAGTTCCCCATTTCATTTGCCATTGCCTCTATCATATAAACGAGAGACGTTGAAGTCGGCCCTGCTTCGACTTCGATATACCCGTTACTCAGGGTAAGGTTTTTTTTAAGAATATTTTTATTAGATCACAAATTGTGGAAGATATGATTTTTTTTATAAATTGCGGGGAGGCAACTCTACTATAACTCATCTGATCGGAAAATGATGTATGGCGGATCGATAGGTAACGATGATTAAAATATATGTCTGAAGGTTCGAACAATCAATTTTCAAATTGTGGGTGATTTGAGGCATTTTTCAATTGCGGGGTGGGAACTTTTCTCTCGTTCATCCGATCAAGAAAATGATGTATTGCGGATCGATAGGTAATGATGATTTAAATATATGTCTGGAAGGTTCGAACAATCTATCTTCAAAATTGTGGGAGATATGAGTTTTTTTGCAAATTGCGGGGGAGGCAGCTCTACTATCGTTCGTCTGATCGGAAAATGATTTATGGCGGATCAATAGGTAATGATGATTAGAATATGTCTAGAAAACCCGAACAATCTATTTTTAAAGTTGAGGGAGATTTGAGGTATTTTTCAAATTGCGGGGGCGGGGAGATTTTCATCGTTCATCTGATCAAGAAATGATGTATGGCGGATCAGAGGTAATGATGATTAGAATATATGTCTAGAAGGTTCGAACAACCTATTTTTAAAATTGTGGGGAGATAGGAGGTTTTTTGCAAATTGCGGGGAGGCAACTCTACTATCGTTCGTCTGATCGGAAAATGATTTATGACGGATCAGGTAAGATGATTAGAATATATGTCTAGAAAGCCCGAACAATCTATTTTTAAAATTGTGGGAGATTTGAGGTATTTTTTCAACTTTGGCGGGGCGGGAACTTTTCTATCGTTCATCGATCACGAAATGATGTAGGGCGGATCGGTAGGTAATAATGATTAGAATATATGTCTAAAAGGTTCGAACAATCTATTTTTAAAAATTGTGGGAGATATGATGTTTTTTCAAATTGCGGAGGCGGGAGGGGGCGTGGCAAAAAATTTGAAACAAACTTGAGCTGCGTGCAGACAATACAAGTCTACACTAAAAAAATGGTAGCTCTAGCTCTTATGGTCTCTGAGATCTAGGTGTTCATACAGACAGACGGACGGACGGACAGACGGACAGGTCTATATCGACTCGGATATTGATGCTTATCAAGAATATATATACTTTTATGGGTCGGAAATGCTTCCTTCTGCCTGTTACATACATTTGCACGAAAATAAGAAAAATTAATATAATATTTTCCTCAGCCATAGTGACGTGTGTACGTACATTCCCAAATTCCATTTCGTTCCTACATATTTGCAAACACACACCCACAACTGGATATATTTGTATGCGCTGATCTGCATGTCATTGGGCAAGCAATCCTACTCCTCCTACTTGTAAAGATACTAAATCCAGAAGTAGCCAAATTGTTTGCAGTTCTCCAGTTCATTTGCCATTTCCTGTATACATATAAAAATAAGAAAAATTAATATAATATTTTCCCTCAGCCATAGTGACGTGTGTACTTACATTCCCAATTCCATTTTCGTTCCTACATATTTATTTTGTTTTAAAATCACTTTCACTTATTTTATTTTATCGCGAATGTGTACTATTTTTGTCCAATCAATGTATCACCACGCCGATTAGCAAAAATTATATAAAAAAAAACTTTAAGGTTGTATGTAAATTAATGTTTATTGATTTTGCGGTACGAATGGTACCGATTAAACAATGAAATGAGTACTGATAGTTTTTTGTTATTCTTTATTTGCGACGTGTTGCCGACTCGAATACAATTTTCAGACTAAATAAAATGATTCAAACAAAAGCGAAGCTGGTTTCGTAATTGTTTCACAACGGCCGCAAATATGCCGTGTTTGCCATTATGCATTGACATTGCCTAATGCTTGGTCAGCATTTGGCTCTGGTGTCGAGTCTCAGAAGAGACCACGACTTAGTTAACTTGGTTGCTGAAGGTTCAAGTTGTGTACCATGAATCCAAGTCTCAGCGCCGTTATCTAACTGTACCTTCGCCGCTCTGTCATTGACGTATGATTCCGTCATCCACCTGCAATGTAATTCTTCACACACTGCTCGATTGGATTGGGCAATGGGCGATGCCTCCTGCGTGTAACTCCCTGGCACACGAATACTCCGAAGACAGACGGCAAAATGTGGCTCCTGAGAAATGCTGCAACTCTCAAGAGCTGAAATTCTCCCGCTGCACTCGGCTAAGATGTTGTCTTCTATACTTATCGTAAAGTTCTTGTGAGAGACGGAGTATATGGTTATTTTTTGCAAGCGAACTTAATAATTGAAACTTGATAATAAAATAAAGAAAGTTACGGACTGTAGGACTTTAACGGACGAGACGGACATCAGGGCTATGGGGTATTGTGGTTCTTCTAACCGTCATTTCAAATCTGCGTGATCTAGGATATTAGGGCTAATGATATTAGCTTTAAAGGGTAATAGCAAGCATTAAATTCTGCAACTTCATCATTAACATTTCTATTTCTAATTGATTAATTTGATCTTGAACCTTAGTGTTTATTTCAATTTGTCAATTGTTTGAACCTATTAATCGGGTTTCTATGTATCTGGACTTTTTTAAATCGTCTGCATCAGGCGTACCTGCCACAACCTTTAACAAGACCCCAAGAAATCTAAACTCCTGGCTACCCTATGATGTACCCCCTAAAGCCTCTAATAGGTCTTGAAAGTGGTCGTGTCCACTCAGGAGTTTCCTCATATGGGATTGAGGGAACAAGTCGTTAGCATTTACCAGATTAACGTTTCATCCACCACTCGCATGAGCTCGGGAGATTGGTCGAATGCTTAATGTAGGCAAATTCATTCCACACTAAGATTTGACCGTCCTCAATGGGAATGTACCGGCATGGGAGTAATCGGTGATATGTGCCGAAGCCAAAGGATAACGAACAGAAGTAGGATTTGAACCTGTGGATTAGAATTTTGTTTTTGTTCAGTTATCTCTCACTTGAAAAGGAATAACCCACCACCAGTAATAAACTTATGCCTAGTGGCAAAAAAGTAAAACTAACTTATGATACAATGAATAGTGGCTGTAAAGACAAACAAAATGAGAAAAAATAGGGGTCGCTCCAAACGATCACTCAAGTTATCTTTGTGGACCACCCTTTTTTTAATGAGGACCGTGGTCCCCGGTCCGCTTCAACAGCTTTTCTTCGCATAAAGGCGTTAATTTGTTGCCAAGCCTTCGATTGACTTGACCAGAACTTTTTCACCAGCTTCGAAGACTCTGTTTTGCCGAGTCGCATTTTCTCTGGACCTGAGCGCTACCTGGGCGTTTCTGATCTCTCTCTTCCACGTCTTTCTGTGGCTCCTTTGATAGTGCTTGGGCAACGTCAACCGGTCTCTTGTCAATGACGGAGTGAATTGACTTGTTATACTCACACGCCGCTAACAGGATGACCTCTACCGTGTCACTTATGCCTTTGTCAATTTTTACACACCTGGCAAGCTCCACTAACGTGCTGTGAAATCGTTCTATCTGCCCGTTAGAAACACTATGGAGAGTGCATTGAAATGCTAACTCCAAATTTGGTTTCAAGCTTGGTTGAAATTGTCTGTGAATTCAATGATGGTTCATTGTCACAGTAAATTGTCTTTGCCCTGGGGAAAAGTTCATGAGCTGGAGCAGGCTGGCTTCAGATCTTCGATTGTTTCTCGAAGCGATGGGTTGTACCACCGCGAATTTGGAGAACTTGTCAACACAGAGGAAGCAAGAATTTCTTGTCAGTAGAGAAAATGTCAATATGAAGCATCTCCCCCTACATGCGACGGAACCGGAGTTTCACCCAGCTCTTGTTTCTAGGGTGCCTATCGTATTTAGCCCTTAGCGCACGTTTTACAGTTCAACAAAATTTAGTTGGCTAGTTTAGCCATTTTTGGGAAATAATATTCTTCAAGAACCTGTTTTACGTTTTCCTGTGCCGACCTGTGTGCCCTATTGTGCTCTGTGGTGAGATTTCTCTTCTTCCCCACCCCCCCGAAAATGTCGACCACTGGATTCTTACAATGCACAAAACCTGTGGCAGGAAACCTTCGAATCACCTCGTCTTGTATCATTGCAAGTGTATGAAGGTCACAGTGGAAGGCGTTAACGCCTTTGGGGGTAATTATGCCCTCAAGTTCATCTAGTAGTGATTCTCTACACGTGAAACTGATTGTGCCGTCTTTGTTTTCCAAATAAGACAAAAGTACGCTTTGACGAAGAGCGTGCCTCTTCCAGAATTATTTGATTCTGAAAGCAGTTCAGTGGTTTATCTGTTGTATCATGGTGTAAGAGAGGGATACCTCGCTGTGAACCGTTGCTTTCCAAGATTCGATCTCTTGCTCTTACATAGCGTTAAGTTGTTGCCGAGATAAAGCATCTGCAACTATATTCTCTTTGCCGGGCTTATAAAACATTCGTGCATTGGATTCGTCAATGCGCGCTCCACTCTTTTAATTTTTGCATTAGGATTGGATTCCGATACAGCAAAGGTTAGGGCTGATGGTCGGTAAAGATGTTAATGTCTTTACACCATACAGATAATGCCTTAACCGCCAGCCCCCAGAATGCCAAAGCTCCCTTTCATTGGTAGCATAGTTGACCTCTCTGTCCTTCAATGTCCCTTGAGATCATTGTAATTGGACGCCCCTCTGGAAGCTTACCGCACCTAAGCCATAAGCCGAAGCTTGTCTTGTCGTTAGATCAAAACGGCTTCTTAAAGTCGGGGTAGCGATGCATGACATCCTCAGATGCCAAAAATATTGTGAAGCTTGCAAAACGCTAATTGCTGTGCTTCGAAAAATTGTACTGAAATGCTTCGAGACCTGAACCTGCTAACCGATCCATTTTCCCTTTTTAGAATATCAGATATGGGCTTTGCTATTGCCGCGAAATCTTTAATAAAACATCTGTAATAGCTAGCCAGACCAAAAAAAGGAACGAACCTCAAACAATGATTTAGGTTCCGGAAAGTTTTGAATTGCATTAACTTTCTGGGTCTGATTGTGCCATCAAAGGTTACTATGAATCGAGAAAGTTGACACTCCCTTTTTAAAAAATGTGACTTTTCTACTAAGACTCTCATGTTAGCCTCAAGTATTTTTAGAACCCAGCCACGTGTCTCACGTGGGGCTCTGCCAACCTCAAAAAAACGATTACGTCATCAACGTAAACATAACAAAACTTGCCGATTTGTTCACGCAGTATATCATCAATGGTTCTTTGAAAAATACTAGCAGCATTTCTCAAGCCAAAAAGGCAATCATCGAAACTCGTACTTTCCCCATTCACCCGCAAAAGCTGTTTTTCTCGCGATCACGTTCAGATAGCACAATCTGGTGATAACCAGATTTGAGGACGAGAGTTTTAATAATATTTGGCTTACCCAAATTTCCCAAAATCATATTAATATTTGGCATGGGATACCTATCGGGGATGGTCTTTTCGTTTAGTTTTCGAAAATCGTTAACTAATCGCATATTGCGATTTCGGCCTCGTCAGCTCCCCTTCTTATCTACTACCCATACCGGGTTTATTGTACGGGGAGGCTAATCTTTTGTATTATTCCATTTTTAGCAGGCTTTGGATTTCTTTGTTCACAAAGTGGCGGCTCCCATCGGGTATGGGTAATGCCTGGCATAAATTGGTCTTTCATTGACGGTCCTAATGGTGGCTACCACTGAGGTGTTGTAAGGTAAGGATTCATTGGGGTCCGCAAGACTCCTATTATTTTCCCTTCAACCTTTTGAAAAGATTTTTTGACGGTGAGGAGTGCCATCGAGCAATCTACCTTTGTAGGATTGACATCCGTGCAGGTGTGGAACGAGATTTTTCTTCTTCCGAACCCCATTTGAGTATTCAGACGCAACAAAGCGACGCGCCTGCTTGTCTTAGTCGTCATGGCTATACTATACCATCAAATGTGGACAAGTCCGATAAAATAAAAATGTTGCTTTTACGTTAAGTAGCGTAACATAACACTTATGAGTGATTTCGGTCATGCCATGTATAGAATGTATGGAGAATGGGGCTTCTACCGGTCGAACGCCTACTAGACTCTCATGGGGTCGGATGAAGTTTTTTAGACGAACCGGTGTCTATGAGGAACTTCATGTCCATTCCTGCTACTCTTCGTCTGACGAAGGGCAACAGGGATTTACCCCTAAAAAATTGATGGCATCTGAGTCGTAACCCAAGTTGATGTCATCGTCAGCACTGGGATATGATTGTGCTTCTTGCTGTGCCTCATGAGTGACGTGATTCAGTTTTTGTTGGGCAAAGCGATTGATATGCCCGTTTTTGCGTTAGCTCGGGTTTGAGCAGGCTGCATCACCTTTGAACGGAAGGATCTGCTTCCATGGGCATTATTCTGATTTTTTGTTGTTTATTATTTTGCTGGTCGGCTGGACCCTGTGACTTGTATTGCCTATTAAATTGCGGGTTCTTACTCCGCTTGCTGTGTGTGTCAGCTTGTTGAGATTGCTTCTCATGCTGACGATTCTGGGATTTCGCGTGTGTTTTACGATCTCTTTCTTCTGAACTTTTGCAAATTTGCGGTGAATGCAGTCCTTTCATTGATTAGCCTCACCTCTTGAGCAAGCGCTAATGCTGAAGGTAAATCTGCGGGCTTAGGCAAAAGGACATCCGTAAGACTGCGCTTGAGGCCCGATATGAACACTCGTAAAGCATCTTGACGGCATTTTCGCATGCCTTTTGGACATGTTAACCTTGTTTGTTAATAAGTTGAGTTTACTTTCTACCTCAACATATTTGTAAAGGGTTACACCCGCCTATTGTAACCCTGCCTAAGTGTAACTAATTTTATTCTTTACAATCACTAGAAGGGAATCAAGGCGGCTTATGGTGCGCCGAAATTTAACACTGTGCCGAATGATGACAACAAGGCATCACCCCGGCCCCTAATTTTACTTCTAATAATAATTACCGCCTGATAGTGGCGTGAACTGCCATTGTATGGTTAAATTGTAATACGAGCGGCAATCGCCGCTTGTCTCCATGAGACATCACTCTTGTGACCCCTTGTAGCATCCAATGGCTCGTCACAGTGGATCTGATTGTTTATATATCTACAGCTGTGTAAGTCTGAACTGTTGGGGGTGTAATCTGAGCTGCAGCCACTTGGTTGGACAATTCATTAATTTTGCACACCAAGGCTTGCTGCTCACGCTGATTTACGGGCCTGCTCAGCCAAGGCATTGCTAATTGCTGCCTCAACAACTGCTCTAAGCTGTTCTGGGTCCATGTCTGGTGAAGAATTTACGCACGTACTTTTCGTCTTTATTTTCTGGATCCAGTACCCTAATGTTACTGTCAGAGTCCGAGTCTGAATCAGTAGAACGTCGCCGAGAGTTCTGTAGTTCGCAAATGGCGAGCTCATGGACTTTGTTGCACACACATGTATGAGAGCAAGTAGGAATGTTCAAACGCTGGGGCTACACTCATAGCAACAATGAGAGAAAAAGAACAAATAAAACTGGGGTCAAATTACACACGAATGTGGACGAGAAAAGAGGAAAAACAAAATTAGTTATTATTTATTTATTTCTTTTTAATGCTTGGCATGCAAAATTTCACAATAAGAAAACTGAAATAAACACGGTTTTGCTGAATTATTGCCTAGACCCTTGGTACTATCACTAGTTCTTACAAAAAATAAGCTCGCGCAAATGAAGTTAATCTTTTTAACAATAATGTTTTTATTTTCGCAGATTTGAGCACAATTTAAAATTAAAAAATCCACTTACATTTTTTATTTGGGTTCTAACAATGGCCGAAAGACGTTATCGATGCGTTCCTCGCCGCAGTCCCCGCTGTCCAGCTAACTGCGCGTTAGGCTGGCGATATTTCGCTGCCCGAAGAGCTTCCGCGGATTCGGTGTGCAGAGCTTTTGGTATTAGTTATGCGCCTGGGCGCACCTTCGCCAATTGTTTGGTTCAATTAAGACGAAGTTCACTGTTTTGCAGATACTGTCGTGGCCTGTGTAAACGAAGGCTGACAATGTATCCTGTAAATCAACACTTTTGTTATGCTCAAGTGTTCACTGCGCAGCTTGCTGCTTTCAGCTGCGACTCCACAACGCGGCACTGTTTAATAGCTGAGTTCCCTTTCCAAATGTAACGGTTACAAATCCGCGGGTAAACCGAATTACCACTGGTTGGGCGCCAATTAATGTTTATTGATTTTACGGTACAATGGTACCGATTAAACAATGAAATGAGTACTGATAGTTTTTTGTTATTCTTTATTTGCGACGTGTTGCCGACTCGAATACAATTTTCAGACTAAATATAAAAATGAATTCAAACAAAAGCGAAGCTGGGTTTCGTAATTGTTTCATAACGGCCACGCAAATATGTCGTGTTTGCCGACTATGCATTGACATAGCTAAATGCTTGGTCAGCATTTGGCTCTGGTGTCGAGTCTCAGAAGAGAGCATTGACTTTAGTTAACTGTACATACAATTGGCGGCATTCCAATACGTTTGTGACACATACCGGCGATCGCATATCTATAGGTGAAAACAACACAAACACTCGGACACATTTGCACTAAAAATTATTTCCCGAATTTAATAAACATAAACATATTTATTATAAACATATTTATTTTAGTCTATTTATTTATGCAAGTTACAAAAGGTAAACAATCCGATCGATAAATAATCGATAACTCAAGCAACATAAACTGAATATTCAAACGTTTCACTACACGCGTTCTAAGCCAACATCATCAAACATTACATATCCTTGGAATAAACTAAAAAAATATATAGAAAACAAAAAAATTTACACCATCCATTCTGTTTTTTTTTTCTTTCCACCTGAGAAGCGGCCTCCAAGGGTTATATTACATTATAATAAAAATATCGTATTAAGCAAGGACGGGAAGATTTATTTAGCTGCGAAAGCATAGTATGTCAGCATAGTATGTCAGAAAAGGAAACATTAAAGGTTCCAAAGCAAAGTGCCTCTTCATCCCCAAACCCTCCTCCAAGCCTACAGTGAGACACACTAGAGCTAAAAGTGAATCCTTAACTCCCGGTAAGGCTTTAGTCTCCAGCAAAAAGTCCAGCAACGACCATATCCTCACTAGACCACCAAAAGTCCGTTATCAACATGCCCTTGTCCGACTTTATCGCAATAACTGACAAACTAAGTCAGTTTGAGTCACGCATTACCAGTCCAGCATCCAGCGAAGCGACTCTATACACGCTGCAAGTCCACCGCGACCATGTAAAAGGTCTATGGGAGAAAATTGAAAATGAGTATGAGAAAGTTTCGAAAGCCCTTAGTCAAGGGAGTGGCAGTGATGACGTCCAGTTTGTGGAAGCCAAGTATGATCACTGCTACTCCGTGTACGAACGGTGTGTTGCTATGTTGAGCGAGCAAATAGCACAAGCACCCTCTACAAACAGACAATCCATGTCTTCTCAACCGTTTCCGTCCATTTCAAGAGGTTGCAGCCTTCCCCCATGCGACACAGAGGTGTTCCATGGAGATTATTTGCGGTGCCAACTTTCCGAGATTTATTCTCAGCGATTTATATAGATAATCCACGGCTAACTGCAGTGGAGAAGCTGTTTCACCTTAACGCCAAAACTGGAAGTGAGGCAAAGGCAATTGTAGCAAAGTCTCAGCACACCCACGATGGTTTTGAATCCGCGTGGAGGCCCTCTCTGATCGTTATGAAAATAAGCGATTTGTTAGTGAACAGTCAGCTGAAGATCTCTGCTTAATTTACCTGCAGTTACGTCCGAATCATCACTAAAAGACTTCCAAAGCACGGTTCAAGGCTGTCTAACAGCACTTGAATTTTCCAAAATATCGATAGATAACTTGGACTGCCTGTTAGTGTCGTTATGGGAACAGTCGTTGTCCAACAAGTCCGAAATCCCGTTATGGAAAGATTTGAATGAGTTCCTAACCGAGTGGCATCGTACATTAGAGGCAATTGAAGATGTGAAACCAGCTTTAGTTGCCCAATCCAGCTTCAAACCTCAGAAAATCAATAATGCACCCAAGAAGGTCAACACTTTTGAAGCAAAGGTAGTTCCGAAAGGTAGAAGCTGCGATCTCTGCGCCAAAGAGAATCACCCAGTTAGGGTATGTCCTCGTTTCCACCAGATGACGTTTAGTGAAAGATCCGGTTACATACGACAGAAGAAGCTTTTCTTAAATTGTTTCTCTAGTAGACATCAGCTTCGGGAGTGTCCTAGTTCTCACAATTGTTTCACCTGTAAAGGGCGTCACAATACCCTCCTCCATCGAAATGATTCCTCTACACCCACTACCAATCCAAAAGACCTACAATCAAAACAGTCCACTTCGTCGCAACAACGGGCAAATGTGCAAAATTTTTTTGCTAGCAACACCCAAGGCGTGCTTTAAGTCCATATTTCACACTTGGGTGTCAACTATACTGCACGCGCCTTAATCGATTCAGGATCCGGAAGCTTCTTTTATTTCTGAGCGAATGTTTAAATTAACAAAGTTGACTCACCAAACTGTACAGGCCCAAGTTTCGGGACTCAACCAGGCTGTTTCTGCTCAGGCGCGTAAGCTCTGCTCATTTCCACATTGTCCCGATAATTAGACCGAGATTACAGATCGATGTATCTGCATATGTACTTCTTAGCGGGTACTAACTTAGCGGGTGATTTACCGTCCTGTTCCATACGCGAGTGTGCCTTAACTAATCTGCCCAACATCCCTTCCAGTTAGCCGATCCAACATTCTCAAGGAGTTCGCAAGTTGACGTGCTAATAGGGGCAGATGTTCTTCCCCTCTATCCTTTTGAGCGGTTTCCAGTCCAAGATATGTGGCACTCTCGTAGGTCAAGAGACATATTTGGTTGGATACTGACAGGCCCTGTACCCGCCAAAGCGAGCAAGTCGATCGCACATCATTTTCCACGCAAGTCACTACCTGTCAAGAGAAGGCACTGGATGAGCTGCTCACAAAGTTTTGGGAGGTGGAGGATATGCCGGCCAGTGTTCCTAAGGAGTCCGACACTTTCTGAGCAGAAATTTCATAGAGACAACAGTAAGAGACAGCGGTCGATATATAGTTACTCTTCCATTCCGTAACCCAAAAAAGTATAAGCTTAGGTCACTCAAGATCCACTGCGTTAGCGCAATTCCTAAAAAAATGAAAGTCGCTTAGGGTAAAGCCTCCGATTTGAAAACGGAATATGATACCGTCATTCAAGAGTACTTGATTATGGGAACATGAAACAAGTTCCATCCGAATCCCAATCCCAAAATTTCTACCTTCCTCATCATGCCGTTATCAAACCAGAAAGTACAACGACAAGGGTTAGAGGTGTTTTCAATGTTTCAACACCGTCACCTTTGGTGTCAATTGCGCTCCTTTTTTGGCAATCCGAGTCCTCCAGCAACTTGCCAACGATATAAAAGTCAATACCCGTGACATCTCACAGTATATGGATGATGGGCTCGGGAGCTCATACAAAAGGAGCAAGCAACTCTGGCCATCCGAGAGCTGCGTACTGCCCTCGATTCCGCTGGGTTCCCTTTGCGAAAGTGGACATCCACCGAAAAAGGGTGTGTTGAGTCCGATTCCAAAAGATCACCTTCTCCGAGCTGACTTCATAGAGATCGAAGAAGCCAGCGTAGCAAGACTCTAGGAATCCATTTCAAGCGAACTCAGATATTTTGAGTATTTTCTTTGCACCTTCGGAACTGACTAAAGAATTCCTACACGAAACGCGAGGTGCTGTCACAGATCGCTCGATTGCTCGATCCAGCGGATGGCTAGCACCCGTAATAGTCAGCGCGAAGATCTTCATTCAAGAGATTTGGCCCAAGAACTCGCTTGGATGATCTCTTGCCAGAAGAACTTGTGCGACGTTGGCATGAATTTCTCCGCTATTATCCTCATCTTGGACAAGTCGAATTCCAAAGTGGGTCAATTTTCAGCCCAAAGCAAAGATGCAGTATCACGGATTCTGCGATGCATCACAAGTGGATATGGGGCTACCCTTATGTGCGCATTAAGTGAGACGGGCACGTTTCATCTCATATCCTGCCGCCAAGACTAGAGTAGCTCCTGTTAAGACGGTTTCCTTGCTACGATTAGAGTTGTGTGGCGCCGTGCTTTGGCTGAACTTTCAGCAGCCATCATTCCGCAGATATCGGTCGATAACGTTGAATCTTATTATTGGACCGATTCAACTATAGTTCCAGCCTGACTGAGTAAACCCCATGTAAATGGACGACTTTTGAGGCGAATCGGGTTTCTCAAGATTACTCCGTCCACTGGGTCAATGAACCAATTGGTCTCATATTTCGATCCGAACAAAATCCAGCTGACCTAGCTAGTCGAGGGGTTGCCCTTGGATTTAGTAAACAGCAAATTGTGGCATGGACCGGAATGGTTACAGCTTCCAAATGACCAATGGCCTATTCCAACAGAAGTAGTCCCTGAGACCGTTCTAGAACAGCCCAAGTGCAATGTTTCACAATTGCCATCAGAAGACATTTATGAACGATTCTCCAAATTCGACAAGATGTTACGGGTCATGTCGTACGTCTCACGCTTTATCCAGCGATGTCGAAAGCCAACGTCCAATTTTCCGAAAGAACTTAGTAGCAGAGAACTTACCGAAGCGCAAGAACTGTTCATTCGAACATACCCAGCGGAAGATTTTGTCAATGAGTACTACTGTTTGCTAGAAAAAGAAGCCAATCTCAAAAATCAAGCTGTATTTTTAAATCTGAACCCTTCTCGATAACAGGGTACTGATCCTGTGGGACGGGTAAGAGCTTCAGAGTCGTTGAGCTATGATGAACGACATCCAATTATTGTCCCTTTCAACAGGTTTTTTCTCGCC
Organism: Lordiphosa mommai; assembly: GCA_018904225.1. Taxonomy (NCBI): domain Eukaryota; kingdom Metazoa; phylum Arthropoda; class Insecta; order Diptera; family Drosophilidae; genus Lordiphosa; species Lordiphosa mommai. Next base: position 14,125 of record JAEIFT010000595.1, read on the forward strand.
TTCTAGTCCGTTTCATGTCCATTCCATTTCTCTTCATGGAGGCAGCCAGTTAATGATGAGGTTAATTCGAGCCAAGTACTGGATTCCAAAAGCTCAAGACTCTCACAAAATCCATTGTGAACTCCTGTAAGGTGTGTATAGTGCACCGGAAAAAACTTCAAACCCAGTAATGGGTGACCTTCCGGTCGAAAGAACCACCTTCTCCAGAGCCTTCGGCATACCGGTGTCGATTTCGCAGGGCCGTTCGACATAAAGAATTACACCGGACGTGCGTGCCTGATAACAAAAAGGGTTACGTTTGCGTTTTTTGTGCTTCCAGCACAAAGGCGATCCATAGAACCCACTTCCGATTTAAGCTCTGAAAAGTTTCTTGCCGCTTTCCGAGGTTTATAGCAAGACGCGGCTGTCCTCATCGAATGCATTCCGACAATGGCCGAAACTTTGTGGAGCCTCAAAGGCGCTCACGAGGGATTTCTTGGAGGCAACCAAAACCCTCGTGACATCCAAATACGCCCAGCACAACTTATCCTGGCATTTTCAATCCACCTGTGCCCCCGCATATGGGTGGTCTATGGGAAGCAGGAGTCAAAGTTTTAAGACTCTGTTTTACAAAGCCACATCCACCACAAAGTACACGTTCGAAGAGTTAGCCACTCTTTTGAGTAAAATAATCTATTTTGGCGAATATTCTTTCGCGAACCTTATTATAGTTTTCTAACCTAATATGGAAAGGAATCGCGCAAAATTTAGGTTTTTTGCTTGATTTATTTTCAACTTGAGATTGGCTCAAAATTTGACGAAAGGTCTCTTCTTTATGTTTATCGGATGTATCTAGTTGGTGTTGTGGGATGCATCCGTCTGTCGGTTTCCGTAGGGTTACACTTTGACAACGTGGTTTGAAAGTATTTTTAGCTCCGCAGCCAAAACAAAAGATGCTACGAGGCTCTAAACAGTCATCAAATCTGTGACCAAGTTTGTCGCAATTCCAACAGGTCGGATTAGTTGGTTTGCGTTGAATAGCAAGAACTTCTTCTAAAGGTTCTTTATTATTTACTTTCAATTCGTCCTCATAGTCGTTTGTAAGTTCAGTTATATACGAACGAAGAGTTCGTGGTTTAAACGATTTAATTTCATTATAGAATTGCTCGTGCTTGCGAACTTCTACACGCAGTTGGGATCTATTCAAAATTTTCAAATGGAGTAATTCATGGTGAAGACTGGGTTTGGCGTTTCTAATCAGAAGGTCTATAAGTTGATCTTCTGACATGCCTTGTTGAAGTCTCTCGGCCAGATCTTCAATTGAAGTTTGATAATCATCAAATGGCTCGTTTTCTCCTTGACGTCTCTTTCTAATCTTTTCCCAAATGTCTAAATCTGATTCACCATCTTAGAATCTTTTACGAAATTCTATACAAAGGTTTGCCATGTGAAGTTGGTATGATTCCGATGGAATTTCCGGTACCAATCACTAGCTTTATTTGCGAATAATAAATACAAATGGTCGCAAAGGAGCTGATAATCATTGTTTAAGTTCTGTTCAGTTAGTGATCGCACGCGATAAATAAAATCTTCCATTCTCATACATTGTTTGGAACCATCAAACTTTATTCTCCAATTCTGTATGATGCTAGATACTCTTTCAGGCGCTACATGAACCTGACCTACTTCGGTTCCTGCTGCCGCTTGAATTATTATGATTTTCTGGTTCTACATTAATAAACGCTTCTTGCCTTTGTGAAATAAGGTTTCTCTCTCACGTTCTGGTGGTTGCAAATGAAGTGAAGCGATTTGATTTTCAATGGATGTCTGAATGTCCTTACTTAAGGTTGCAGTTAAGCTTTCTATCATATGTGCTTGCTGGGTGGCCATGGTTGACTGAATGTAATTCATTATCTCCACCTGAGTGTTTAAAGTAAGGTTGTTCTGTTGAGGTGGATCGTTAAATACATAATCCAGATGTTGACCTGCGGATCTAGTGGTCATGCCCCTTCTAGGAGTGTTCCTACCTCTAAAACCCTTAGAATTTTTCTTAGGCACGCTTGATCTGTCGTCAGTGCCTACTGAATCATTCACCTTGCTGCTATCGATGCTGCCGAATTGAGTTCTGCAGTAGATTATTGTTTGAGTAAGTCAGTATATCGGACAAGCCGGTGTGGTTTTTAATTAGTTCAACAATACATTGTTTATGGAATTTATGCTTGCAAAAGGTGCGTTTGCTATCAATGCTGTTGTTGCCATAACTAGTTGCAAACAGAACAAAATGGATCTTGATCTTGTAGAACAGATAACAAGTTTTCGTTACTGTGTGTGACTGCCATATTAAAATTCGTTTTTTAATAATAATTTTTGAAATAATTTCATACATAGGTTATAGTCTGTCATTCCTCATACTTAACTTGCTCACAAAAAAAATACAAGTAATATATATCGATCTCCATTATCCTTTCATCTATTGTAAATTTAATGGACTATTTCTGATTTGGAATAAAATATCCTGAATTGTTGGACAACGTCTAAAAATAAATTCAGAACATTGTAAATCCTATTCACTTTCAAGAATATTTAAGCCAAAGGCGTACTATTATATTGGATCTTCAAATTGTAATCGCAGTTTAGTACCCCCTAGATCTATTTTTGGTCGATCAATCCAGAAAAAGTACTGAATTGCAATCGCGAGTTCCGAAAACAGTTTCTAGACCTTTCCTACTATACTTCCAAGAATATTCATAATAACTTGTTTAAAAAAAAAATTTAAAAAGAAAAAAAATATGGATGGAGTATAAGAGCTTAAATGGGACTTACTAGAATTTATGAAAAATGTGATACTTCTTCTATTCGGGCCCCCATGTTGGGCGCCATTTAAATGTGTTGTGTACAGCTCGGAGGACTGTCATTCTAGCCGATGTTAAACGCTAAAATATCAAATCGTTGTACGACTAAGTTCGAGAGTGCGCATTCTTGCTGTGCTCGGGTCCAGCTCGTCGGATTGGTCGGGGTTCTTTCTTCCCTAGTCGTACGGGTTACGCTGCCACATTTAAAAAACTATAAATATAATCAAACACTGAGAATAAATCACAAACGGGGACGCCGACACGTCAAAAGGAAAGAATTCTGGAGAGATAATACCTGTTAGAGGGAACTTTGATGTTATATGCCCTCGTCTTTACCCTCCCGACCATGACAATCGTTCTAAATGTTTTACGTTGTCCCTATAGTAAAGTCCTTAGTCCTTTATGTTATTTTGTGAGAGTTGAGCATGAGTACTTGACAGACGACCAAATCAATTTAAGTATTCATTATAGGTTTCAAGTAACAATTCATATTTTAATGATAAAAATAATAAGGCTTATATACAAATACATTTTTGTTTATGCAGAAAGAATTCAAAAGAAAATAATCAAAGGATATTCATTAAGTGAATAAATCTAACAAATTTACGTAAGCCGAATTCTTTCATTTCAATAGAGTCAATAATAGCAAACAGGGGAGATACTCCTGTATGTATATACGCAAAAAAAAAAGGAAACAATTTACCAACGGTTATATTTAGTACTCACAACTTCAATATGCATGTTAATTCATCGCTGTAATCGTTGGGCCCAAGATGACGTAGATGTTCTTGTTGTGCTATTAAAGGGAATTTATAATTAGGTTTATATATACAGAATTATACTCCATTGGTTACCAGACTCATATTGTTCAGCAAAATAACGAAACTTAACTTACTAATATAGGAATAAACTTTATATGAATTTACAGGAAAAATAATTAAGTACCCATTATGCAGGCGAATAAGATAAAAGAAATGGCAAATATAAATTTAGGTTCATTCAAACAAAATTTGAACCACTGTGCAATAAGCAGCTGATCTCGCAAACACGTAATTCCCTTAGATTATAATAATGACGTTTGGTCCAGACTAGAACTTCATTATGATGAACTTGAACTTGAAATTTTTGGACAAAGAAACAGAGAAGAGGGATTAACTGCACATGATCATTTACATAGGCTGCATAGGCCTTTTAACTTTTAAGGTTCACTTGTTGTATTTTGCTGACGCAATATGTTTTAGGTTAGATTTTAGTTACGCAATCATTAATATCATCATCCAAATATTAATTGGGCAATTAATTGGTCTCCTTCGATGAAAAGGTGTGTTGTTGTAGGAGACGATGTGAATGATAATGGTGTGAATTCAGCTTCAGCTACTGAGATTCGTCTGCCTATGCCAAAGCAGCAAGTGCATGCGAAAGTGGTAGGGTGACGTGAAGACTTCCGAAAATTTCTCCTGGCCAATAATTCCTATAGGAATCGCAGCCTAACGATAAATTGTCGCCCAGGACACGTGTTCCTGGCTGAAATATTAACTTATATAAGCTTCAGATCTTTCCAGTGATCTATACACATACCTTTTCCACTAATTCAGAACACTAAATCACTTTTAATTTTACACTCGTATGTACGATTGGGCGGTTGATAGATTTTAGTTACTTTATTTAATAAGAAATATATTAATTTCCCCGTGACCTTGTTGTAGGACAATCCTTGGTACAAGCAGCCAAACAATTTAATTGCGTGCGAACGGAGCTAATGATCTCGTTCGAACGATTTATGGCTGTACCAAAATGCAATGCTTCTACCAAACGCATGGCTCCAAGCAGAGCTTTTAGCTAAGAAGCAGCTCAATCGTATGATCAACTTTTCATTGGCTATTGGCATGTTTGCTGGCGCCAGATACCGTAATGTTGCGAACAAGTGCGAGGGTGGTTTGAAAAGTTCCTAGTAAATTTTGTCCCTAACAATTGAACTTATTTAATTTACCCTAAGCGGCCACTACAGCATCAACAGCCGAGTCGATGTCCGTCTGTCCGTCTGTCTGTCCGTCTGTCTGTCCGTATGAACGAAGAGATCTCAGAGATGGTAAAGATAGACGTTTGAGGTGTATGGGACATATATTTCTTATACTTGCAGGCAGATCAAGTTCAGTTTTGTTTTTGCCACGCCTCGTCTCCCCCGCAATTGAAAAAAACCTCTTATCTTCCACAATTTTTGAGTTAGGTTGTTCGAACCTGCTAAAAATATATTCCTCATCATTACTTATCAAACCCCCATACATCGTTTTACGATCAGATGAGCGATGGTAGACTTGACACCCCCACAATTTGAAACGAGAGCGTAAGTTAAAGTCGGCGCTGCTCGACTTTGATATACCCGTTACTCAGGATATAAACATGTCCAAATTGTGGGAGAAATGAGTTTCTTTCCAATTTGCGGGGGAGGCAACTCTTCTATAGCTTATCTAATCAGGAAATGATGTATGGCTGATAGGTAAAAATTATTAAAATATATGTCTAGAGGGTTCAAACAATCTATTTTAAAAATTGGGAGATATGAGGTATTTTTTAAATTGCGGGCGTGAACTTTCTATCGTTCATCTGATCGAAACGATTGTATGGCGGACCGATAGGTAGTGATGATTTAAATATATGTCAAAGAGGGTTCGAATTATCAATTTTAAAAATTGTGGGAGATATGGGTATTTCTCAAATTGGGGCGGCAACTCTACTATCGTTCATCTGATCGAAAAATGATGTATGGCGGATCGATAGGTAATGATGATTAAGATATATGTCTAGAAGGTTTAAACAGTCTATTTTCAAATTGTGGGAGATATGAGGTTTTTTTTTCAAATTGCGGGGGCGGCAACTCTGCTATCGTTCATCTGATCGAAAAATGATGTATGGCGGATCGATAGGTAATGATGATTAAGATATATGTCTAGAAGGTTTGGACAGTCTATTTTCAAAATTGTGGGAGATATGAGGTTTTTTTCAAATTGCGTGGGCGGGAGGGGGCGTAGCAAAAATTTGAAACAAACTTGATCTGCCTGCAAACAATTCAAGTCTACAGACAGACGGACAGACGCACATGTCTATATCGACTCGGCTATTGGTGCTGATCAAGAATATATATACTTTATGGGGTCGGAAATGCTTCCTTCTGCCTGTTACATACATTCGCACGAACTTAGTATCCCCTTTTTACTCTACGAGTAACGGGTATAAAAAATCGAATATCTTCTACAATTTTAAAGGCAGATGGCTTGAACCTTTTAGGCATATATTTTAATCGACATTACATTTCGATCCACCTTACACCGTATCCAGATCAGATGAACAATATTCGAGTTATAAGCAAATAAAATAGTTACGCTGGAGCACTGCCCGTAGTCTAATGGGCAGCACTTGCACAGTTTGTGTGACTCACACTCAGAAAATTTTTTTCTATATTTTAGAAAATCGCCATAAAATTTAGAAAAAATTTCTATCATTTAGAATATGTTTTCTGAAATGTAAAAAAAAACTTTAAAAATTAGATTAAAATTTAGGAAATACTTTCTTTTCTAAATTTTAAGGTTAATTTGATTTATTGCCTTTTCTATTTTTAAGTGTCATTTTGCCTTTGATTTTAGAAAATAAATTTCGAACATTTAGGTTAGTTTGCCTAAAATTGAAAAAAAGCAACCCTCACTTAAAGAAAAGTTTTCTAAGTTTTCTTTCTTAGAATATTCGAAAAGTTGTTTTTTTACTGTGCTGTATTCCGGTCTAGCAAAGCAGGCGTATACGTTTTATTTTTAATTGAGTGTGAGTGTCGCAAAGAAAAATAACAATTATGGTGTGGTAAAGCCCTTTGGAAATTTTTTAGCGGTAAGTATGTAAAATGTACATTAAGCGCATATCTTTAAAAATAATTTCAAATAAAACTCTTATAAGAAGATTAAGAAGAAGATGTTCCAATTATTTGTGACGTTTATTCGACGTAAGAAATTTCAATGGGCGACAACGAAAGCCGAAGTAGGCTTTTTTATTCTACATGTATACATATAATTTTTTTACTTGCGTTTAAAGGCGGACTCACACGATGTGGCGATTTGCCATAGATAAAGCAGTTTCATGTGACCATATTGTGAGAGTACGATATGGCATGGATGTTTCCCACATTTTTTCATACAAATTTTTGTAGTGCCACCTGTGACTACTTTATCTAAGGCAAATTGTCACATAGTGTGAGTCCGCCTTAACAGGAATGTAATTTGATACAATAAATTGATATATAGATGGCGCTGTTGAAATCGAGAAAAGGCATTCTATCATTTGCTTTCTTGCCACTTGCCACTAATTTTCTGTCAGTTGCTTTTTCTTCAACTTTAATTAGTCGTGTGCTGTCTGTGTAATTGTGAGTTGTGAAAAGTGAGTAAAAATGTTAGAAATTTTGAAGGAATTAAAGGGGGGTCGAGTTTGAGGAAACTCTGCTGATTCCAATCATAATGAAGATGTTGACGGTATGAAACTCCACAATGTAAATTATACATTTATGATCTAATAAATTTATGATTGTTCTAAATTTTTAGTACTCATTGAAATAGAAGAGCACTGGCTGAAATACAACATTCAGCCAATAAATGAAGTTTTCAAAAAGTGGGATAATTTGTTTCCATCACGAAGAACATTTTTTCAGTCGTCTGCTTCTCTTGATGACATCACTGAAAAATATCCTATACTCAAGCAGTCATTTGGATATGAATTGGTAGGATGCCTTTCAGCATATTGTTCTTTTAATTCATTCAGCATTTTCTTTAGATTGAACTTGATTTTAAAAATCTAAATGGTAATTCAAAGAGCTTAATTGAAAAGTGGCCACTTTTTCAAAATCTTATTGTTCCTCTCATGAAAACAAAAATAAAGGAGCCAAAGGGTTGCGAGATATTAAAAACCTTCAACGAGCAAAGAAATGGTAAGATTTTCGGTATTTAAAATATTTTTTTTCAATCAACTCAAATTAACGATATAATTAACAAATATTTTGTATAACTAATTTAATTTTTGTTTTTCACACAGATATAAAAGATTCACTTATATTAGTGTTGATCCACTCAATACTAGTACCTACAGCACGCAATAAAAGAAATGCAGCCGGGAAAAAAATTTGCAAATATACCATAGAGGATTCAAGACGTCAATTTATTTGCTGGAAGTCTTCGTTTGGAGAGTTACAGAGCAACATTAAATTACTGATTGAGAAATTCTATGAAGAGAAGAAACCCCTGCAGCCGTTTATTTGCTGTGTCGGATCTAGCCCATATAGTTTGCAGGCATTTTATGTATATGTGGCAGGAATATATTACAAATTTGATAATATTTTGCAGTGCTGCAGTGCTTGCTATATTATCTTTCAAGTTCTCAATTTGAAGTATCCAGAGGAATGTTGTCTTGTATGGACTTTTATTCAACAATTTTTTTTTAATTTACATTTAAACGAGGACGTAAAAAATAGGGCCTTATCAGAACTTTTAAATGATTTAAAAAACTTGCAAGTAAAATTTTTTTTCAAAATAATAATTTTACTTTTATGAATAAATGAATATCCATAAATTTTTTGAATTTATAAATAAATGTATATTTGTTTTTATGCGCTGGGTTGAAAAGTTTTGAACATTGGGCCGATCATTCTGAAATTTGTACTGTGTGTTTTCAGATGTAACTGATGTTTTTGTTGTACACACAACGACGGGCGTAGTAAAGACACGTATACTAGCATAACTATATGTTCCTGATTACATTCCTGATAGAAAAATAAGAAATAATTAGTAATCGATCATTTATATATCTTGTAGCTCGCATGCATGCCAAGAGAAAGAGAAGAGAGAAGAGAAAAAAAATATTTTCATGATTTTCAAATGAAACTTTCTGGTTTTTAGACAAGGCTGACCCCATATAAATGGGAAAGTGATTTTGATTTTTATATATAGCGTGCCATGAACATAAAACACTTTATTTGATTTTAGAAAAGACTGACCTTTCAATTATAAAATGGTTTTCTTATATTTATGTATAGCATTCCATGAAGGTAAGACACTTAATTTCCTGATTTTAGAAAGGTCTGACCTCATAATTCCGAAAGGTATTTCTGATTTTATGTATAGAATGGCATAAACGTAAGACACTAAATTTCTTGATTTTAGAAAGGATTGAACTTATAAATCAGAAAGGATTTTTCTATTTTCATCTATAGCATGTTATAAATATGGGAAATTTATTTTCTAGTTTTTAGAAATAATGCACCTTAATATATAGAAGGAAAATGTCTATTATTTATGGCTACCCTTTCTGGATTATAGAAATTATTTTTCACATTTTACTACCTAAAAGTTCCTAAATGTAAGAAAATGGATCTATTTAGTTTTAGAAAATAAGTTTTCTAAAAACATGTGCTGACAGCCCTTGACCAAATTTTTAGGGTGATTTTCTAAATTTTAGGGCAATTTCAAACTGTATTAGAAATATAATTTTCTGGGTGCACACATTAAAGTTATTAGTTATATACAAACAGGTACAGAGTATATTACAGTCGGGCTTGACCGACTTTTTTACTTGTTCCAATTGCGGGGGTGGCAATTCTTCTATCGTTAGTCTGATCGGAAAATGATGTATGGCGGATCGATAGGTAATGACGATCATAATTTATTTCTAGAAGTTTCGAACAATCTATTTTCCAAATTGTGGAAGATATGAGGTTTTTTTCATATTGCGGGGGCGGGAGGGGGCAGGGCAAAAATTTGAAACAAACTTGATCTGCCTGCAGAAGATACAAGTCTACACTGAAAAAATGGTAGCAGTAGCTCTTATAGTCTCTGAGATCTAGGTGTTCATACAGACGGACGGACGGACGGACAGTCGGACAAAAAACGCCTTCGCTGTTTGCAAGTAAATTTCATTAGCAATACACTCCACTGAGGTACTCAGAATGGTCGTGTTTTGTTCGTTCGCTATGTTTTGAGTTTCAATCGCTGTTCCACTTGTACACGTTCTTTCGCACAGAGCAGTCATATGTCTGCCTCCACATGAAGTGCATTTTATGAACTGATTCTTACAGAATTTTGACGTGTGGTTTGGTTTACCACACCGAAAACATCGTCCTTCGTTTCATAGCATGTTTTTACGTTCCGCAATAGTTTTACCTTTGCCTTGACAATCTTTCAATTCAAGGTTAGTACGCTTGCAAAAAATACATTGTTTCTTGTTCGCTTCTTGCGCTGAGAACAATACAACAGCTGTTCCTGGAATGTATGTTCGCTCTCTGGTTCGCTTACTCTCGCTCTCTGACAACTGCGCCTTTTTCAATGCATCCACTTACACTTTTATATATTCCAGTAATGTAGTGAGTTGGTCCGTGTTCTCAATAACTGTTGAACTGAAAGCTTTCGGACTGATCTCTTCTCGCTTGCGCATTCTATGATATTCCACGCGTATATGTGTGGGAATGGTCTTTAGAATAAGAGAAACGACCATAATGCAATAATTAGAAGCTGGAACTCCAAGGGCTGTTAGGGTTCGAGTTGTAGCTAGGGTTTCGTTATACAACTGCCGCAGCCCCTTCACATCGTTTTTGGATTGAACATTTTTAAACTTAAGCAGCTTTTGGACATATTTCTCAGTTATTTTGTCAGAGTCTCCGTATTCTTCAAGCAATAAATCGATGGCATCGTTGTAGCACGCTTCGGTTGGAATAAATCCAGCTATTGTTGCCGCAGCCGCTCCGATAAGACAATCGTTAAGGTAATTGAATTTAGTGGCCGAGTCCAACATCGAGTTCTCGTGCACCGTTAAATTTCTTCAACTCAATTGGTTTAAGCTTCGGTAATTGCAATTTGCTCTCCTCGCTTCTTTCGCTATGCGTTTTATCTTCTTTTGCTGAGCCCTTTGTGTTTTCGTCGTTTGCTAATCGCTTTATCAAAAATTCTAGTCTCACAACAGTACTTATTGCCTTGTGGTCATATTCCGTTATTGTTTTGTATTCCTTCTCCATATCTCCCTTTTGCGCTGACGCATTCAATGTTTTCTGGTCAGCCCATTTCAAGTTGTTATGCACGTTTTTTAGTCGGTAAAGAAACACGCTTAAATTTTCTTCTTCCAACTTTTCCGCGCTCGCTATATGTTTTTCGATCTGAATACACAACTTCGTAAGTTGTGTTCGGCATGAAGATCTATACGCAGGATCCATTTTCTTTTTATTTTTTAATTGCTCGCTGATTTTGTTCCTTATTTGTTAATTTATTTTAACAATCGCTGTTTGAGTAATTCGCTTTTAACACACCCGTTAGGTATTTACATTAAACACCGACAATCGCAACTTTCCCGGGTTTCGGCACCATGTGAAAAATAATGTCTAATTTTAAATAAGTTCGGAACAGAACGACTGTATGCTGCGTGTTGGTTTTTATTACTGACTAGTTATTTTCTTAGATCTAACAATGTGTGATAGGCGTGTATGTGTAACCGCTATGCTAATAACAGTGGTATGTTAGATGATTACATATTCAAAGCAAAGATAATAAAACATATGATTTGAGACGTTATAGTTCAAAAAGTAATTTAATTTTCTACAGAGTCTACTATTGTCAAAGGTCTAAAGTCGGAAACGATAAATGTCTAAAGCCCATACTAGAAGAGAACATTTCGGTCTGCGACGTCAGGCAAATTCAAGGAGAAGAAGAATTTTCGAACCCGAAGAAGGGAACATTTTTATATTTAATGCGAACAAACTAAAAATAACTTCAGATTGTGGTAAACAACCACTTATCCAAGAATCACTCTTAATCCAATATCTAATTGCTCAATAACCATTAAAAATGTCACGTTCACAAAGACCAGTTTCCGATCACCTAGAACCAATTCTTAAAGATATTGTAGGAATCCAAATTAACAATACTATAGAGGAACCAAACCTTCAAAAATTGCAACTGGCAGACATTAAGAGACAAAAAGAACTAATTCAGTTCAAGGTATTTACAATAAAACATAACATTGCAACCTACATTGTATTCATTGTAGTAGCAATAGCAATAGGGATCACATCATTACAGGCCAGAAAGAGATCTGCCGTCTTCAAACCCGAAACAATCATTCCTAATTTCGCTATGGCTGAGATTCCATCACTTTGGCCGTCGCTTCATTCCAGGGGGGAGGAGTTACCACCCTTACCAGTTCACCCCCTAAACCCCCTAGACTACACCCATACGCAAGCTCCCATTAACGCCGCCACTGTCCAAAATTGCAACACAACTGATCGTTGTTGAAATGCACAAGCATCCGGCCCTTGAACGACACACCAACCAAATATGATAGGTCGGCGTTTCGCCTAATACATATGTAGACCAATAACCACTTGAACATACAAAACAAGAGAACAACAACAAACGTAATATGAGAGTAAGCATATTTTATTATATACACATATAAGCGGATGCCTGTGAGCATAAGCATATTATTACACATATATACATTCGGCTGCCTGTGAGCAGTTTATATACTAGCATATTATTACACATATATACATTCGGCTGCCTGAGAGCAGTTTATATACCTTAAGGGCTCTTCAATCATTTTTGACTTTGGAAGGGCTAAATAAGCCCTAGGCGCTAAAAAAGCCAACTCTTTTGCTCAGCGGAAGCCGAACTGAACGGACGTGCCCGGATCATCGCAGAAGAAAAATATTTAAGAACACGTAGGCGGCGGATTATCGGAGTGCAAGGGTTTAGAGTTGAAAGGGGAATCAAGCTATCGGTGCAACAGAGGTCTTATCCCGTCCTTTTCCAATCTCTCTTGGCTATTCTTTTTCCCAAGCACGTTTCATGTGCAAAGTTATACGATCATTCGTTGGGCAACTAACACAGAAACGCAGCGTCAGCATATTCGTATTCCGACAGCATAGCCGCTCAGCCTCAAGTTAAAACCAAATTGTAAATCAGAGACAAAAAGGCAGCCGAATTGTATGAAGCTAAGCCTTAACAATTTTTTTTGAAAAAAAATACTAAACTGAAGAACTACTGATCTAACTTATTTGGGTGGAGCTGGAACCTGCAAACGGATGGGCGTGTCCTTCAACGTCGTCAATGTCAACAACAGAAAGGAATTCAAATAGAAGGACGCGCCTATCATTACATGGCGACATGACCTGGACGAATGACGAATGACGAATGGATCTTCAGCAACAAAACTAACACACCTGCATCAAGACGAAGAGGAATATCTGTCCCCCCACCGGAGAACAGAAGACACATAAATGACTGAGTGAGTAGTGTGTATATTGTGAATAAAAGCCCGGTTGTTGTTGTGAAAAAGTGTTATAAAAATGTCATACATAGAGCTAAAAAAAGAAATTGTTCAACTAAAAGAACTGCTGAATGCATAAAATCCCCTAAAATTGGATACAGCATCAAAAATCTAAAATAAAATTATACACACAACACTGGAGCAAAGGAAAATACAATACACACACTCACAGTCAAAATATTAAAATTATCGGAATTACTAATAAACATAATATGTGTCTATTGCCACTACCCTTGCAGCAGCCTGTGCATCCCAGCTCCGGCAACGCCTAAATCAATAAGTCCCCGGACAACAGCAGCAGCTGAAGGATGACCGAACCAGGAAGCAGATTAATTTAAAAACAAAATTTCATTAAAACAACAAAAAAAACAAATATATACCTAAACTTAATTTAAATAATGAAATTTCATATATCATAAGAAAAAATTGTAAGACCCATTGTAATTTTGAGCTGTCCATGAAAACGGCTTGGAAATAATTGAACTAGGAAGGGAAAAATGTACCCCAAAACCCTCAAATCACCAAAACTTTAAAAAAAAATTTAACAATAAATTATAAACACATAAAAAAAATATTGCGAATATGTATATGATTAAAAAAAAAACAAGTAAAAAAGTCGGTCAAGCCCGACTGTAATATACTCTGTACCTGTTTGTATATAACTAATAACTTTAAGGTGTGGGGTCACACAAATTGTGCAAGTGCTGCCCATGACGACTACGGGCAGTGCTGCCCAGCGTAATTATTTTATTTGCGTATAACTCGAATATTGTTCATCTGATCTGGATACGGTGTATGGTGGATCGAAAAGTAATGTCGATTAAAATATATGCCTAAAAGGTTCAAACAATCTGCCTTTAAAATTGTAGAAGATATTAGATTTTTTTCAAATTGTGGGGGTGGCAAGTCTACCATCGCTCATCTGATCGGAAAACGATGTATGGGGGGTTTGATAAGTAATGATGATTAGAGTTCGAACAACCTAACTCAAAATTGTGGAAGATAAGAGGTTTTTTTCAATTTGCGGGAGGCAGGGGGGTGGGCAAAATCAAAACTAAACTTGATCTGCCTGCAAGTATAAGAAATATATGTCCCATACACCTCAAACGTCTATCTCTTACCATCTCTGAGATCTCTTCGTTCATACGTACAGACAGACGGACAGACGGACATGGCTATATCGACTCGGCTGTTGATGCTGATCAAGAATATATATACTTTATAGGGTCGGATATGCTTCCTTCTGGCTGTTACATATATTTGCACAAACCCAATATACTCTGTGTACCTTCGGTACAGAGTATAACGAGAAGGCAAAGCTAACTTCGACTGTGCCGAAGTTTTAATACACTTGAAAAACTTTTCTCCAACTGATTTAACCGGTAAAATATATATAGAATATAGATATCAGATATTTAAAACTTTTAAATCATTGATAATAAAAATGTAATACCATAAAAAAAACTTTTCTTAGTAAAACACATTTTCCGACCGATCGGTCCTATGGCAGCTATATGCTATAGTCATCCGATTTTGATAATTTTTTTCAAAATTATGCGAAAGCATATAAAACTGATATATACCAAGATTGGGGACGCTCCGATAGAAAACAAAAAAGTATTTCTCACTAGAAGTAGTTTTTTGACCGACCGTTTCTATGGGAGCTATGTGCTATAGTCATCCGATTTTGATAAATTTTTTCAGAATTGTGTGGAAACATATAAAACTAATATATACTACGATTGGTGATGCTACGATGGAAATCAAAAAAGTTTTTCTCACTAGAACTTGTTCTTAGACCGATCGTTCCTATGGCAGCTATATGCTATAGTCATCCGATCCGGCCGGTTCCGACATATTAGTTGCGTGCAGTAAAAAAAAGACTCTGTGCAAAATTTCAGCTCGATAGCTTTAAAACTGAGGGACTAGTTCGCGTAGAAACAGACAGACAGACGGACAGACAGACGGACGGACGGACAGACGGAATTCAACTCAGCTCGTCGTCCTGATCAAGAATATATATAGTTTATGGTATTGGAAATGAATATTTCTATGCGTTACAAACTTTGGGCAAAATTAATATACAATTTTCAAGTGTATAAAAATATACCAAAAATTACAACAACAAAAACAAAAAAAATTATTTAAATTTAAAAAAAAAAATAAACAATCCATTTAAATTTGATATTTTGTCACATCATAAATCATGGGTTGGTTTGGTTCAGACGACACAGAGTCTAAGGACAATACGGCCAATGTGGTCAATAATATCAATATAATAGATCACACAGATGGCACACAATCGCTGTGGATTTTACTTCTAATACTTACAATAGCAAGCGTAGGTCAGTTCTTGCTAACATTATATGTTAAGCATAATAAAATTATTAAGAAAAGATATATTAGCAGGGCAAATGACTTAGATAGAGTCTAAAATAAATTATAAGGAATACCTATTTAGAACACGTACAATCGGACATAAAAATATCCGAGCTTAGACTCAGGATATCAACATGTCCAAATCGTGGAAGATATGAGTTTTTTTTCCAAATTGCGGGGGAGGCAATTACTATACCATCTAGATCAGGAAAGAGTGTATGGCGGTTCAATAGATAATGATGATTAAAATATATGTTATATGGTTCTAACAATCTATTTTCCAATTGTATCGTTCATCTATCAGAACGATCGGCGCTAGAGGGTTCGAATAATCTATCTTCAAAATTCTGGGAGATATGAGGTATTTTCCAAATTGCGGGGGAAACACTCTACTATCGTTCATCTTTTCGGGAATTATGTGCGGCGGATCGATAGGTAATAATTATAAAAATATATGTCTAGAGAGTTCAAACAATCTATTTTCCAAATTGTGGGAGATATGAGGTATTTTTCAAATTGCGGAGGCGGCAACTCTACTATCGTTCATCTGATCAGAAAATCACGTACGGCGGATAGGTAATGACGATTAAATTATATGTCTAGAAGGTTCGAATAATCTATTTTCCAAATTTTGGGAGATATGAGGTTTTCATTGCGGGGGCGGGGGGGGGCGTGGCGAAAATTTGAAACAAACTTGATCTGCGTGCAGACAATTCAAGTCTACACTGAAAAAATGGTAGCTCTAGCTCCTATAGTCTCTGAGATCTAGGTGTTCATACAGACAGACGGACGGACGGACGGACGGACGGACGGACAGACGGACATGTCTATATCGACTCGCTATTGTTGCTGATCAGAATATATATACATTATAGGGTCGGAAAAGCTTCCTTCTGCCTGTTACATACATTTGCACGAACTTAGTATACCCTTTTCACTCTACGAGTAACGGGTATAAAAACGAGAAGGCAAAGCTAACTTCGACTGTGCCGAAGTTTTAATACACCCTGAAAAACTTTACTTCAACTGATTTAACCGGTAAAATATATAGATATAGATATCAGATATTTAAAATTATGAAATCATTGATAATAAAAATTTAATACCATAAAAAAAACTTTTCTTAGTAAAACACATTTTCCGACCGATCGGTCCTATGGCAGCTATATGCTATAGTCATCCGATTTTGATAAATTTTTTCAAAATTATGTGAAAGCATATAAAACTAATATATACCAAGATTGGGGACGCTACGATAAAAAACAAAAAAGTTTTTCTCACTAAAAGTGGTTTTTGACCGACCGTTTATATGGCAGCTATATGCTATAGTCATCCGATTTTGATCAATTTTTTCGGAATTGTGGAAACATATAAAACAAATATATACTACGATTGGAGCCGCTACGATGAAAATCAAAAAAGTTTTTTCACAACGACGGGTCGAAATGAATATTTCTATGCGTTACAAACTTCTGGGCAAAATTAATATACACTTTTCAAGTGTATAACAATAAAATATTATCCATAAAACCTTATTATGGAATAGTAGGAAAATGCAAATATTATAAATGAAATTAGATCTAAGTTCGGAAAAACTTATAAATGCATAACCCAAAACAGAATCGTACAAAAGGTTACTGTCAAAAACATGCAACCATACTGGTGATTGCATTAACCAAACACGAAAAATCACCTACGACCATTAAGATAAATTAACAAACAAACATTGGTCTAAGATATCTAAAGTTTTAATCAAATTTCGATAAAACTTGATATCTGTAAAAACAAGACATAATTTGGATATTTTAATTCGAACGTGTAATGTACAACACTAAAAACGAGCGTAAGTTGAAGTCGGCCCTGCTCGACTTTGATATACCCGTTACTCAGGGTAAGGTTTATTTTTAAGAATATTTTTTAGATCCAACATGCCCATATTGTGAAAGATATGAGTTTTTTTTTTCCAAATTGCGGGGTGGCAACTCACTATAGCTCATCTGATGGGAAATTATGTATGACGGATCGATAAGTAATGATAATTAAAAAATTTGTTTAGAAGGTTCGAACAATCTATTTTTAAAATTGTGGATCAGAAATGATGTACTCGGATCGATAGGTTATGATGATTAAAATATATATATTTAGATGGTTTTAACAATGTGTTTTCAAAATTGTTTATTTGTTTATTTGTTTATTTGTTGAAAAAAAAAGTCGACAAATGGTGGCTGTCAACCAAAAAAAAGAAAAACTGAATACGTTATAAAAAGGCTTAATGAACTAGGAAAGCCTAACAAGGAAAATCTAACAAAATTACAAATCGACTAGTAACGACTCCGACACGGTGGGGGAATTTTATTTGCCCGTCCGGCCAGCTATGCCCCAGTTCACAGCCAATTGAAGCCAGAGACGTTACTGGGACTCAACACAAATTTAAATAGTATAGAAGTCGAAAAAAGAGAATATGAGGAAAAAGAAAAAGAGGAGGCTTAAAAATATGTTTACAAAATCATAAACACAAACAATAAATAAACAATATTATAGAATGAACAAAAAATGATATAAAATAAAACAATAATGAAAATAAAATTTAAAATTAAAAAAAAAAAAAAGGAAAAAATTAAATTAAATTAAATATAATAAAAATAAAATAAATATAAGCTCAAAATAAAGATGAATTAAATCATCCGGAAAATCTCTGACCCGGTGGGGGAATATTTATTAGCCGGTCCGGCAAAGCTGAGCCCCTGCTCCCTGCTGGATGTGGTCAGAGACTTTGCCGAGATGTGCAAAGAGATAACTTTATGGAAAAAGAGAGCGTTGAGAGCAGGTGATAAACATCATTATACCTTAACATAAAACCCGAAAACGGTTAAAGTGTGTAGTCGGTTGTGCATCTGGGCAAGATTAAAGGCAAATAATTTCTAGTTGGTCTAGAGGGAACAGAGAAGTTAAGGCGACCTAAGAGTTCAGAGAGTCACATCACCGATAATTAACTTATGAAGAAAAGAAACGCCCTAGGGACAGTTCTACGGTTAGCCAACGATGGAAGGTCAATAGGCAAAAGCCTACTAGAATACGATGGCAACCGAGGTTGGGATCCCAATTAAGCCGCGGAGGGCAAAAAGAAGAATTGCTTTTGGACGAGACTCAATACGATCCATATGCTTTTTTATACTGCGGACACCAGACGGATGAGCAGTATTCAAGCACCAGGCGAACTAAAGATGTGAAAAGAACTTTTTTGTTGTATATGGATCATTAAATTCTTCGACCAACGCTTAATGAATCCAAGTACACCATTCGCCTTATTAACTATACAGGATATATGATCATTAAAGCTTAATTTGCAATCAAAAATAACCCAAGATCAACGACAGTTGATATTCGTTGCAAGGAGTTCATTGCCAATCGAATAGGAAACTAGCGAAGGTTTGCAACGATGAAAGAAGACATAAAAATACATTTGCGCAATTAAGAAATAAATGATTAACCAAGCACCAAAATGAAGCGAGTTTAAATCATCTTGCAACCTAATAGAATATCAGGTCGTTGTAAGATAAAATGAGTTTAACGTCATCGGTATATATCCGAATGTATCCGAGAGGAGATCATAAGTAAAAAGAGGAAAAACAAAACGAGGTGGCTTCCTTGAGGTACGGATGTTACGTAGACAGGTTTTGAAATATTAGATCTGAGCAGAACTTTTTGAGTTCTATCTTTTTTATGAAGAGATCCAGAAAGAAAAGGGGAGGGAAATCCAATACGATCAAGCTTAAGGAGGAGGATATCGGTTCACGGAGTCAAAGCCTTACTGAAGTCAGTGTAGATGACATCAGTTTGGCTCGTTAACTAATGATGTAAATTCAAGCAAATTCGTAGTTGACCGACTCTTTAAATCCCTGGCTGAAAAGGTGACAAAACCGATTTGCAGTAATGCTGCAATGCAGAAGTTATAATTTCTTCAAACAACTTAGGAATAGCAGATAATTTGGCGATACCTCTATAATTGGAGATATCGATTTTCCACCCTTTTTGTAGAGTGAATAATGAAGGATTCTTTCCAAAGATTTGGAAAAATAGCAGAGTCAAGCGATAGATTAAAAGTTTTAGTAAGGTTTAGTATATGGAATTTTTACACCTCTGAGGACACAACTAGGATGTTGTCAGGTCCAGAGAGTATGAAGACTTTAGAGATTTCAAGAAAAGTACAGAAGATTCAGTAAATATGGGAGCATTAAAAGAGTTTGAAGAAGAAATGTCATAAGGATAAGATTTGTTATTAAAAGGGCAGAGGAGTAAGTTGATTGGAAAGTCAGTCAGTCAGGGGGTGATATGAGGTATTTTTTTAAATTGCGGGAAGGCAACTCTTCTATCGTTCATCTGATCGGAAATGTATGGCGGATCGATTATTAAAATATATGTCTAGAAGGTTCGAACAATCTATTTTCAAAATTGTGGGAGATATGAGGTTTTTATACCCGTTACTCGTAGAGTAAAAGGGGCTACCAAGTTCGTGCAAATGTATGTACAGGCAGAAGGTAGCGTATTTCCGACCCCATAAAGTATATATTCCTGACAGCACCAATAGTCAGAGCCGCTATAGACATGTCCGTCTGTCCGTATGAACACCTAGATCTCAGAGACTATAAGAGCTAGAGCTACAAAATTTTGTTTCAAATTTTTGCCACGCCCCCTCCCGCCACCGCAATTTGAAAAAAACCTCATATCTCCCACAATTTTGAAAATAGACTGTTCAAACCTTCTAGACATATATCTTAATCATCATTACCCATCGATCCGCCATACATCATTTTTCGATCAGATGAACTATAGTAGAGTTACAACCCCGCAATTGTGAACGAGAGCGTAAGTTGAAGTCGGCCCTGCTCGACTTCGATATACCCGTTACTCAGGCAAACGTTTATTTAAGAATATTTTATTAGATCACAACAAGCCCAAATTGTGGGAGATATGAGGATTTTTCCAAATTGCGGGGGCGGCAACTCTACTATGGCTCATCTGATCGGGAAATGACGTAAAGCGGATCGATAATTAATGTTTAAATATATGTCTTGAAGGTTCGAACAATCTTTCTTCAAAATAGTGGGAGATATGACGTATTTTCAAATTGCGGGGGCGGCAACTTTTCTATCGTTCATCTGATCAGGAAATGATGTATGGCGGCTCAATAGGTAATGATGATTAAAATATATGTCTAGAAGGTTCGAATAATCCATCTTCTGGCCGGAGATATGAGGTATTTTTCAAATTGCAGGGGTGGCAACTCTGCTATCGATCATCTGATCGGAAAATGATGTATGGCGGATCGATAGGTAATGATGATCGTAATATATGTCCAGAAGGTTTTGAACAATCTATTTTCAAAATTGTGGAAGATATGAGGTTTTTTTCATATTGGCGGCGGTGGAGGGGGCAAAAATTTGGAAACATTTTGAACAACTTCTCTGTGTTCAAACTGCGTGCAGACAAAACAAGTCTACACTGAAACGAGAAGGCAAAGCTAACTTCGACTGTGCCGAAGTTTTAATACACTTGAAAAACTTTACTTCAAGGATTAACTGGAAAATATATATAGATATAGATATCAGATATTTAAAATTATTAAATTATTGATAATAAAAATTTAATACCATAAAAAAAAAACTTTTCTTAGTAAAACACATTTTCCGACCGATCGGACCTCTGGCAGCTATATGCTATAGTCATCCGATTTTTTTATTTTTTCAAAAATTATAAAGCATATAAAACTAATATATACCAAGATTGGGGACGCTAGGATAAAAAACAAAAAAGTTTTTCTCACAGAAGTAGTTTTTTTGACCGACCGTTTATAGCAGCTATATGCTATAGTCATACGATTTTGACAAAAAATTTTCAGAATTGTGTGGAAATATATAAAACAAATATATACTACGATTGGAGACGCTACGATGGAAATCAACAAATTTTTGTTCACAAAGACTTATTTTTCGACCGATCGTTCCTATGGCAGCTATATGCTATAGTGATCCGATTTTGATAAATTTTTCCAGAATTATGTGGAAGCATATAAAACTAACATGTACCAAGATAAGTGACGCTACAATGGAAAACAAAAAAGTTTTTCTAACTAGAACTAGTTCTTAGACCGATCGTTCCTATGGCAGCTATATGATATAGTCATCCGATCCGGCCGGTTCCGACATATTGGTGGTGCATAAAAAGAAGACTCTGGCAAAATTTCAGCTCGATAGCTTTAAAACTGAGGGACTAGTTCGCGTAGAAACAGACAGACAGACAGACGGACAGACGGACAGACAGACAGACAGACGGACGGACGGACAAGCGGAAATGAACTCAGCTCGTCGTCCTGATCAAGAATATATATAGGTTATGGGGTCGGAAATGAATATTTCTATGCGTTACAAACTTCTGGGCAAAATTAATATACACTTTTCAAAATAAAAATGCCTCATATCTCCCACAATTTTGAAAATAGATTGTGTGAACCCTCTAGACATATATTTTAATAATTATTACCATATCGATCAGCCATACATCATTTTCTGATCAGATGAGCTATAGTAGAGTTGCCTCCCCCGCAAATTGGAAAGAAACTCATTTCTCCCACAATTAGGACATGTTTATATCCTGAGTAACGGGTATATCGAAGTCGAGCAGAGCCGACTTTAACTTACGCTCTCGTTTGATATTGCGGGGGTGGGAGGGGGCGTGGCAAAAATTTGAAACAAACTTGATCTGCGTGCAGACAATACAAGTCTACACTCTTATAGTCTCTGAGATCTAGTTTTTCATACAGACAGACGGACAGATAGACGGACGGACGGACGGACAGACGGACATGTCTATATCGACTCGGCTATTGATGCTGATCAAGAATATATATACTTTATGGGGTCGGAAATGCTTCCTTCTGCCTGTTACATACATTTGCACGAACTTAGTATACCCATTTTACTCTACGAGTAAGGGGTATAGTTAGCCCGGTATTAGACGAATAAATTCTGAATCTTGAGACTTTTCTAAGCATCACCTCATACCCAGTTTTTCAAATAAAGCCTAGGTTCGCGTTCTACGGGCACTTTTGTAGTAGTACAGTAAAGTAGTACATACACACAGTAACAACGGTTTTAACTGGAATGAAAATAATTCAAGATAAAATTCTACAAAATTTAGAATATACGGACAGGGTCATTGGGAATACAATAAAAACAATTGCACTTAAATCGAACAATTGGTTAAGGTACCGCCAGAGGAGGTCAAACCTAAATTCTTGAATGTCTTCAAAAGCGCACAGTAGATTTTGATAAAAATCAAATATTTTGATGCTGTACTTGGCTAAAACATGTTCTGAAGAGATGGTACCCGGCAGTCAAAAAACCGCGAATCGGAGTACCATTTTCAGATCCCCGAACCACTCCATGTAGGCCATAAACCAGACCTAAAAATAGACCGAACTGCGTTTTCTGTTTTACCAAAGAAGCCTTGGTTCGCGAACTATGGTTTTTTTTGTATTAGCAATTGCCTTAGAACAACATTGACCATTTGGGGTATTACTAGCTGCACAAAAATTATGCTGGATATGAGGTGATGCTTAGAGAAGTCTCAAGATTTAGAATTTATGGGTCTAATACCGGGCTAATCAAAAAAATTGGATTTTGTCGTACTGTGTTACAAATACAGATCTAACAATCGAAACAGGTGAACAACCAGAATCGAAAGATCAAGAAATACATGATGCTGATGATGAATCAGAAACAGAACTAGACGAAAAAGATTTACACGATTTGACAATTCCAGCAGTAATAACATTACCTGAGTTGTCTGATCAAGAAGCTGGATCTTCATCAACTTCAACTTCTAGTGTAATCGAACAAAAACCAATCGCAATGACTGACACATCAGTCGCCGACAGGGCATATATAAGATAAATCGCCTAAGCAATTCCGGAATTCGACGGAAAGAAATTGCACTTACAACGATTTTTAACAGCAGTAAAATAGGTAAACCTTACTAAAGGATCATATGAAAATCTCGCTGTTGAAGTTATAAAATCAAAAATAAACGGCTCAACTCTTCATAGAGTCCAAAATGAAACAACAATTGCCGCGATTATCAAAAAACTGCAAGATACAATCGTTGGCGAATCATCAGATGTAGTAAAAGCCAAGATAGCTAACGTTTTCCAAAAAGGAAAATCAGCCACGCAATTCACAAACGAAATCGAAAACTTGCGTAAATTGTTGGAATCATCGTATATAGATGAAGGCTTAAATGCAGAACATGCTGATACTTTCAGCACTAAAGAAGCCATAACAACAATGATCAGAAATTGTGAGCATGGTAAATTAAAAACCAAACTTGAGGCAGGCTCAATCAAAACAATGAATGATGCGATCACTAGTAGTACGGAGATGACGGGCAATACCAGCTCGGTACTATGCACCCAAAACAGACAAAACTACAGAGGTAATAACTTCCGAGGTAACTTCCGTGGAAGGGGTTACTTCCCAAATAATAACAACAATCACCAAAACAATAATGGTTACCAAAATAATAATTAGAGAGGTAACAACAGAGGCCGTGGAAATTTCTTATGAAATTTTAGATGTTTCAATCCAAATTACAATCAGAACAATAATTATGCCAATCGAGGAAATTTCAATAATGGAAATCGAGGCAATCAAAACCAAAACAACAACAGAATCAATAATAATGTTCGAATTGCACAAGGAAATTCGGAAAACCAACAGGCACCTTTAGGTACTCAAAACCAATAGAATCCATATTCAGCATCAATACGAAACTTACTGCTTTTATAAAAATTAAATATGAAAACACAAACAAAAATCTCACTCTACTAATCGACACAGGCGCAGTCAAATTAATTTTAAAAGACTATAAAAATGTAGATCAACATAATATTATAACGAGAAGGAAAAGCTAACTTCGACTGCGCCGAAGTTTTAATACTCTTGAAAAACTTTACTCCATCTGATTTAACCTGTAAAATACATATAGGATATAGATATCAGATATTTAAAAATTTTAAATCATTTGATAATAAAAATTAAATACCATAAAAAAACTTTCCTTAGTAAAACACATTTTCCTACCGATCGGTCCTATGGCAGCTATATGCTTTAGTGATCCGATTCTGATAAATTTTTTCTGTATTATGTGAAAGCACATAAAACTAGCATATACCAAGATTAGGACGCTACAATAGAAAAAAAAAAAAGGTTTTTCTCACTAGAAGTAGTTTTTTGCAGGGATCACAAATAAGAGTTATGAATCTGAAAAAAATCATATCAAAAAAGTGTTTCATATAGGAAAACGCCACACATCTTGTTTTTAAAGGAGCTATCCTAAATCAGCATAATTTTTATATTTATAAAAAATATTAATTTAAACCAGGGACCGTAACGATTATAACTTATATCAAATAAATCTCTTGATAACAATTATTTCTTGATTGTTGTCCAATTCTCATGAAATAACTATTAATTTTTAACATTTTTTTAAAACTCAAGAAATAACGATTAATTTTTAAGCATCAAAATAAAAATCTAAGATATGAGTTATTTATGGATTTTAAAATAAAACTCAAGAAATAACGATTATTAATGGATTCAAAAAATAAAAATGTTAAATAAGAGTTATTTAAGTATTTATACCCGTTACTCGTAGAGTAAAAAGGGTATACTAAGTTCGTGCAAATGTATGTAACAGGCAGAAGGAAGCATTTCCGACCCCATAAAGTATATATATTCTTGATCAGCATCAATAGCCGAGTCGATATAGACATGTCCGTCTGTCCGTCTGTCCGTCCGTCCGTCTGTCCGTATGAACACCTAGATCTAGTATCAGATGTAGTAAAAGCCAAGATAGCTAACGTTTTCCAAAAAGGAAAATCAGCCACGCAATTCACAAACGAAATCGAAAACTTGCGTAAATTGTTGGAATCATCGTATATAGATGAAGGCTTAAATGCAGAACATGCTGATACTTTCAGCACTAAAGAAGCCATAACAACAATGATCAGAAATTGTGAGCATGGTAAATTAAAAACCATACTTGAGGCAGGCTCATTCAAAACAATGAATGATGCGATCACTAAATATATACATTGTAGTACGGAGATGACGGGCAATACCCGGTACTATGCACCCAAAACAGACAAAACTACAGAGGTAATAACTTTCGAGGTAACTTCCGTGGAAGGGGGTTACTTCCCAAATAATAACAACAATCACCAAAAACAATAATGGTTACCAAAATAATAATTAGAGAGGTAACAACAGAGGCCGTGAAATTTCTTTATGAAATTTTAGATGTTTCAATCCAAATTACAATCAGAACAATAATTATGCCAATCGAGGAAATTTCAATAATGGAAATCGAGGCAATCAAAACCAAAACAACAACAGAAACAATAATAATGTTCGAATTGCACAAGGAAATTCGAAACCAACAGGCACCTTTAGGTACTCAAAACCAATAGAATCCATATTCAGCATCAATACGAAACTTACTGCTTTTATAAAAATTAAATATGAAAAACACAAACAAAAATCTCACTCTACTAATCGACACAGGCGCAGTCAAATTAATTTTAAAAGACTATAAAAATGTAGATCAACATAATATTATAACGAAGGAAAAGCTAACTTGACTGCGCCGAAGTTTTAATACTCTTGAAAAACTTTACTCCATCTGATTTAACCTGTAAAATACATATAGGATATAGATATCAGATATTTAAAAATTTTAAATCATTTGATAATAAAAATTAAATACCATAAAAAACTTTCCTTAGTAAAACACATTTTCCTACCGGTCCTATGGCAGCTATATGCTTTAGTGATCCGATTCTGATAAATTTTTTCTGTATTATGTGAAAGCACATAAAACTAGCATATACCAAGATTAGGGACGCTACAATAGAAAAAAAGGTTTTTCTCACTAGAAGTAGTTTTTTGCAGGGATCGCAAATAAGAGTTATGAATCTGAAAAAAATCATATCAAAAAAGTGTTTCATATAGGAAAACGCCCACATCTTGTTTTTAAAGGAGCTATCCTAAATCAGCATAATTTTTATATTATAAAATATTAATTTAAACCAGGGACCGTAACGATTATAACTTTATATCAAATAAATCTCTTGATAACAATTATTTCTTGATTGTTGTCCAATTGCTCATGAAATAACTATTAATTTTTAACATTTTAAAAACTCAAGAAATAACGATTAATTTTTAAGCATCAAAATAAAAATCTAAGATATGAGTTATTTATGGATTTTAAAATAAACTCAAGAAATAACGATTATTAATGGATTCAAAAAATAAAAATGTTAAATAAGAGTTATTTAAGTATTTATACCCGTTACTCGTAGAAAAAGGGTATACTAAGTTCGTGCAAATGTATGTAACAGGCAGAAGGAAGCATTTCCGACCCCATAAAGTATATATATTCTTGATCAGCATCAATAGCCGAGTCGATATAGACATGTCCGTCTGTCCGTCTGTCCGTCTGTCCGTCTGTCCGTCCGTCCGTCTGTCCGTATGAACACCTAGATCTCAGAGACTATAAGAGCTAGAGCTACCAAATTTTCACTGTAGACTTGTATTGTCTGCAGGCAGATCAAGTTTGTTTCAAATTTCATATCTTCCACAATTTTGAAAATAGACTGTTCAAACCTTCTAAACATATATCTTAATCATCATTACCTATCGATCCGCCATACATCATTTTTCGATCAGATAAACTATAGTAGAGTTGCCACCCCCGCAATTTGAAAAATACCTCACATCTCCCACAATTTTTAAAATAGATTGTTTGAACCTTCTAGACATATATTTTAATAATTATTGCCTATCGATCAGCACTACATCGTTTTTGATCAGATGAACGATAGTAGAGTTGCCGCCCCCGCAAATTGAAAAATACCTCATATCTCCACAATTTTGAAAATAGATTGTTTTGAACCTTCTAGACATATATCTTAATCCTCATTACCTATCGATCCGCCATACATAATTTTTCGATCAGATGAACGATAGTAGAGTTGCCGCCCCCGCAATTTCAAAAAATACCTCATATCTCCCACAATTTTAAAAATAGATTATTCGAACCCTCGAGACATATATTTTATTCATCACTACCTATCGATCCGCCATACATCGTTTCCTGTTCAGATGAACGATAGAAAAGTTCACGCCCCCGCAATTTAAAAATACCTCATATCACCCACAATTTTGAAAATAGATTGTTTGAACCCTCTAGACATATATTTTAATAATTTATCGATCAGCCATACATAATTTCCTGATCAGATGAGCTATAGTAAGAGTTGCCTTCCCCGCAAATTGGAAGAAACTCATATCTCCCATAATTTTTACATGTTTATATCCTGAGTAACGGGTATATCGAAGTCGAGCAGGGCCGACTTTAACTTACGCTTTCGTTTTAAATATAACACATGAAATAACTATTATTTTTTGAGCATTAAAATAAAAATCTGAAATAAGAGTTATTTTATGATTTTTAAATTAAACTTACAAAAAACTGATTATTTTTGAGTAAAAAATATAAATCTTATATAAGAGTTATTTAATGATTTTAAAAAAAATCTAAAAAAATAACGATTATTTTTAATCAAAAAAATAAAAATCTAAAATAAAAATTAGTATATGATTTTTTTTTTTTTCAAAAATAAAAATCAATATCAAATAACAGCTTTTTAGAAGATGTATGTGGCCATATGTATGTTGCATATGCCAATTTTATAGAAAAACGAGAGCGTAAGTTAAAGGTAATGATGATTAAGATATATGTCTAGAAGGTTTGAACAGTCTATTTTCAAAATTGTGGGAGATAAGGTTTTTTCAAATTGCGGGGGCGGTAACTCTACTATCGTTCATCTGATCGAAAATGATATATGGCGGATCGATAGGTAATGATGATTAAGATATATGTCCAGAAGGTTTGAACAGTCTATTTTCAAAATTGTGGGAGATAAGGAGGTTTTTTCAAATTGCGGGGGCGGGAGGGGGCGTGGCAAAAATTTGAAACAAACTTGATCTGCCTGCAAACAATACAAGTCTACACTGAAAATTTGGTAGCTCTAGCTCTTATAGTCTCTGAGATCTATTTGTTCATACGGACAGACGGACAGACGGACATGTCTATATAGACTCGGCTATTGGTGCTGATCAAGAATATATATACTTTATGTTGTCGGAAATGCTTCCTTCTGCCTGTTACATACATTTGCACGAACTTAGTATCCCTTTTTACTCTACGAGTAACGGGTATAAAATTGGTCGCAAAAATATTATCTACGTTTATTTCGTTTTCGTGTTTGTCTTGTGTGTAATCAGAGTCCAAAACCTTAGCACCTATGCTACCGATTTGAAAAAGGGAATTTTCATGGTTTCACTAATCCAAAC
This sequence comes from Lordiphosa mommai, assembly GCA_018904225.1. Classification (NCBI taxonomy): domain Eukaryota; kingdom Metazoa; phylum Arthropoda; class Insecta; order Diptera; family Drosophilidae; genus Lordiphosa; species Lordiphosa mommai. The sequence continues at coordinate 43,151 of JAEIFT010000595.1, forward strand.
ATAAGAAAAAATTTTATTTGTGTTAAATATTTACTAGTTTCTGTTTGTTAACGACTTTTCTAATTAATGAAACTGAGGTATTATAAAAGAAAATGGAGGACAACTTACCACCGACGTTTAAATACCCCTGCAGTTTCTTTAATTTTTATAATGTGAGGTTTTCCCAATTTTATAACAAAAATTTTATTCGCTTAATGCAATGCAAGTTGAACAATTTCCTAAGCTGAATGATCGGCCTTTTCTGTGTCCATTTGGCTGACCAAGTCAATACTCGATTGTTGTATGGGAGCTATTCGATATATCAAAGAGGCAACATATATAAGATGCCGCACTTCATACAAACTTCCAAATTTTTATACACTTGAAAAGTGTATATTAATTTTGCCCAGAAGTTTGTAACGCATAGAAATATTCATTTCCGACCACATAAACTATATATATTCTTGATCAGGACGACGAGCTGAGTTCAATTCCGTCTGTCCGTCCGTCCGTCTGTCCTAGTTTTAAAGCTATCGAGATGAAATTTTGCGCAGAGTCTTCTTTTTACTGCATATGATCGGATCGGATGACTATATCTTATAGCTGCCATAGAACGGTCGATCAAAAAACTAGTTCTAGTGAGAAAAACTTTTTTGTTTTCCATCGTAGCGTCACCAATCTTGATATGTGTTAGTTTTATATGCTTTCACATAATACAGAAAAAGTTTATCAGAATCGAATCACTATAGCATATAGCTGCCATAGGACCGATCAGACGAAACATGTGTTTTATTAAGAAAAGTTTTTTTATGAAATCAAATTTTTATTATTAATGATTTAAAAATTTAAAATATCTGATACCTATATCCTATATATATTTTACCGGTTAAATCAGTTGGAGTAAACTTTTTCAAGTGTATTAAAACTTCGCCACAGACGAATTTGACTTTGCCTTCTCGTTTTATTAAGAATTGCTGGATTTCAACGTGGCTTAGCCAATCCAGTGTCCAATCGATTAGTGAGACAGCAAACGCTCTCTATAACGATTTGAGTACGCCGCGATGCTTTAACAAACAGTGGGAATTCCCAAATCCCTGTAAATAGTAGAATTGCAAGCAAAGCCGTACGCACATCTTAATTCTTTCAATTGTGGCATTGTATGCCGTCCCCTAGCACCTAATTAAAAAGTCTGATTTTGGCTTTGAGGGACAGATCGAGAGCCAATCCATTTTTCGTAGTTTTAGGCGGGCAGTGCTACAGACCCTTTAACATGGGGACAGACGGACAGACAGACGGACGGACGGACAAGCGGAATTGAACTCATCTCGTTGTCCTGATCAAGAATATATATAGTTTATGGGGTCGGAGATGAATATTTCTATGCGTTACAAACTTCTGCGCAAAACTAATATACACTTTGCAAGTGTATAATTATCATTGCGACCAATTTTTTTTTCTTTAAAATTGGCTTGAGTGGTTGCTGTACCTTCAGTTTATAACCATATACAATCATGGCCACATACATCTTCTAAAAAAAAGCTGTTACTTGATTTTGATTTTTATTTTGAAAAAAAAAAAAAACATATATAATTTTTATTTTAGATTTTAATTTTTTTGATCAAAAAAATCGTTATTTTTAAATTTTTAAAAATCATTAAATTACTCTTATATTAAATTTATATTTTTTTACTCAAAAAATAATCAGTTTTTTGTAAGTTTAATTTAAAAATCATAAAATAACTCTTATTTCAGATTTTTATTTTAATGCTCAAAAAATAATAGTTACTTCATGTGTTATATTTAAAATTCCTTAAATAACTCTTATTCAAAATTTTTATTTTTTGAATTCATTAATAATCGGTATTTCTTGAGTTTTATTTTAAAATCCGTAAATAACTCTTATTTGAGATTTTTATTTTCAAAAATTAATCGTTATTTCTTGAGTTTTAAAAATATGTTAAAAATTAATCGTTATTTTTGAGAGTTATCAAAAAAATTCGGAAATTTGTAAATCATGGTGAAAATGGACAGATATGCCATCTGGGATTTGATTGGTATATTTTCCACTCTCAAAGAGTGATTATGAGCGAATGATTTTTTGATGAAAAAAAAATCGTTATTTACGGTCCCTGATTTAAACTCTTACAATTCAATTTAAAAAAAAAAAATAGAAGGCTAACATCGGCTACGCCGATGTTTTATACTTCTTGCAGTTTTTGAAAGTCGCTACCATTGATAACAAAAAAGTTTTTCTCACTACAACTAGTTTTTTTGACCGACCGTTTATATGGCAGCTATATGCTATAGTCATCCGATTTTGATAATTTTTTCCAGAATTGTGTAAAGCATATAAAACTAATATAAACCAAGTTTGGTGACGATACGATAGAAAACAAAAAGTTTTTCTCACTAGAACTAGTTTTTTTACTGACCGTTTATATGGCAGCTATATGCTATAGTCATCCGATTTTTGATAAATTTTTCCAGAATTGTGAAGGGTATAAAACTAATATATACCAAGTTTGGTGACGATTCAATAGAAAACAAAAAAGTTTTCTCACTAGAACTAGTTTATGGACCGATCGTTCCTATGGCAGCTATATGATATAGTCATCCGATTCGGCCGATTCCGACAAGTGTGCAGCCTATGTGTATTTAAAGACTTTTTGAAAAGTTTGGTCAAGATAGCTCTTAAAACTGAGGGAGGAGATAGCATAGAAACAGACGGACGGACAGACGGACAGACGGACATGGCTTATAGACTCAGCTCGTCATGCTGATCAAGAATATATATAGTTTATGGGGTCGGAGATGCTTCCTTCTATGCGTTACAAACATCGTGACAATTTTAATATACCCTCTGCAAGGGTATAATTATGAGATAACATTTAAATTTCAAATTTTTTATATAATATTTTTTATTTCTAAAATTTTTATACCCTTGCAGAGGGTATATTAAAATTGTCACGATGTTTGTAACGCATAGAAGGAAGCATCTCCGACCCCATAAACTATATATATTCTTGATCAGCATGACGAGCTGAGTCTATATAGCCATGTCCGTCTGTCCGTCTGTCCGTCCGTCTGTTTCTATGCTATCTCCTCCCTCAGTTTTGAAGCTATCTTGACCAAACTTTGCAAAAAGTCTTTAAATACACATAGGCTGCACATTTGTCGGAATCGGCCGGATCGGATGACTATATCATATAGCTGCCATAGGAACGATCGGTCCATAAACTAGTTCTAGTGAGAAAAACTTTTTTGTTTTCTATTGAATCGTCACCAAACTTGGTATATATTAGTTTTATACCCCTTCACATAATTCTGGAAAAATTTATCAAAATCGGATGACTATAGCATATAGCTGCCATATAAACGGTCAGTAAAAAAACTAGTTCTAGTGAGAAAAACTTTTTTGTTTTCTATCGTAGCGTCACCAATCTTGGTTTATATTAGTTTTATATGCTTCTACACAATTCCAAAAAAAATTATTAAAATCGGATGACTATAGCATATAGCTACCATATAAACGGTCAGTCAAAAAACTAGTTCTAGTGAGAAAAACTTTTTTGTTTTCCATCGAAGCGTCACCAATCTCGGTATATATTAGTTTTATACCCCTTCACACAATTCTGGAAAAATTTATCAAAATCGGATGACTATAGCATATAGCTGCCATATAAACGGTCTGTCAAAAAACTCGTTCTAGTGAGAAAAACTTTTTTGTTTTCCATCGAAGCGTCACCATTCTTGGTATATATTAGTTTTATACCCCTTCACACAATTCTGGAAAAATTTATCAAAATCGGATGACTATAGCATATAGCTGCCATACAAACGGTCGGTCAAAAAAATAGTTGTAGTGAGAAAAACTTTTTTGTTATCAATGGTAGCGACTTTCAAAAACTGCAAGGGTATTTAAAACATCGGCGTAGCCGATATTTAGCCTTCTATTTTTATATTAAAAATTTACAAAAAAAATAAAAATTGTTTTGAAATATCTTTGCAACCAAGCGTAGGAGTAAAGTTTAAATACATATGTGATCTATGGATCAATACCTTTCTTTTGGTATATCACACGTCCTTCAAGGACCTGTATTAAAGAACTTGCAAATTTGGCGTGCATCTGCCGAGATTATTTTTACTCTTGTTGTGATATTTGAACCGTCCAAGGTGTGCCCTTAGTTATTGGGTGGGTTGTAGTTACACAGTTAGAGAATATAAATAACAAAGTACCAACCTTGTCCTTAACATTTTTGTATTTGCTTTGTTACAAACAATGTATCTATAGAGAAAATTGTTTTCAAATGTTAACCTAAATTTCGAATTTGTTAAGTTGCTCTCTGGAGTAGAGGTGATAGTCTCGTCTCTTGTTCAATGAGTCGGGAGTTCGAGTCCCTCAGGAAAATTGACGATTTTTTTTTTTTTGGAATTAGATAATAAATTTAAAAAAATACAGGGTGAATTAAAGTGGACAACTAGATGAAGTAGAAAGTAAGGCGATTCGCAAAGTCGACTCCCTATAACAAGCAAGTGGGATAGCATAGAAGCAAACGGACAGACGTACATGGCTAAATCGACTCAGCTCGTCATGCTGATCAAGAATATATATCAGGGACCGTAACGATTATAACTTATATCAAATAAATCTCTTGATAACAATTATTTCTTGATTTTTGTCCAATTGCTCATGAAATAACTATTAATTTTAACATTTTTTTAAAACTCAAGAAATAACGATTAATTTTTAAGCATCAAAATAAAAATCACAAATAAGAGTTATTTACGGATTTTAAAATAAAACTCAAGAAATACCGATTATTAATGAATTCAAAAAATAAAAATCTTAAATAAGAGTTATTGAAGGATTTTTAAATATAACACATGAAATAACTATTATTTTTTGAGCATTAAAATAAAAATCTGAAATAAGAGTTATTTTATGATTTTTAAATTAAACTTACAAAAAACTGATTATTTTTTGAGTAAAAAAATATAAATCTAATATAAGAGTTAATTAATGATTTTTAAAAAAATCTAAAAAATAACGATTATTTTTTGATCAAAAAAATAAAAATCTAAAATAAAAATTATTATATGATTTTTATTTTTTCCTCAAAATAAAAATCAAAATCAAATAACAGCTTTTTTAGAAGATGTATGTAGCCATGATTGCATATGGGTATAAACTGAAGGTACAGCAACCACTCAAGCCAATTTAAAAAAAAAAAAAATTGGTCACAAAAATATTTTCTACGTTTATTTCGTTTTAGTGTTTGTCTTGTGTGTAATCAGAGTCCAATACCTTAGCACCTACGCTACCGATTTGAAAAAGGGAATTTTCATGGTTTCACTAATGACTGGTTTTTTTCAAAGTCATCAAAACATAAAAAAAATTTTATTTGTGTTAAATGTTTACTAGTTTCTGTTTGTTAACGACTTTTTCTAATTAATAAAACTGAGGTATTATAAAAGAAAATGGAGGACAACTTACCACCGACGTTTAAATACCCCTGCAATTTCTTTAATTTTTTATAATGTGAGGTTTTCCCAATTTTATAACAAAAATTTTATTCGCTTAATGCAATGCAAGTTGAACAATTTCCTAAGCTGAATAGATTGCGCCTTTTCTGTGTCCATTTGGCTGACCAAGTCAATACTCGATTGTTGTATGGGAGCTATTCGATATATCAAAGAGGCAATTTATATAAGATGCCGCACTTCATACAAACTCCCAAATTTTTTTATTAAGGAATTGCTGCGATTTCAACGTGGCCTAGCCAATCCAGTGTCCAATCGATTTGTGTGAGACAGCAAACGCTCTCTATAACGATTTGAGTACGCCGCGATGCTTAAACAAACAGTGGGAGTTCCCAAATCCCTGTAAATAGTAGAATTGGAAGCAAAAGCCGTACTCACATCTTAATTCTTTCAATTGTGGGATTGTACGCCGTCCCCTAGCACCTAATTAAAAGTCTGATTTTGGCTTTGAGGGACAGATCGCTCTCCGCCGAAGAAGCCAATCCATTTTTCAGTTTTAAGCGGGCAGAGCTACAGACCCTTTAACTGGGGACAGACGGACTCAGCTCGTTGGCCTGATCAAGAATATATATAGTTTATGGGGTCGGAAATGAATATTTCTATGCGTTACAAACTTCTGGGCAAAATTAATATACACTTTGCAAGTGTAAAATTATCATTGCGACCAATTTTTTTTTTTTAAATTGGCTTGAGTGGTTGCTGTACCTTCAGTTTATACCCATATGCAATCATGGCCACATACATCTTCTAAAAAAGCTGTTATTTGATTTTGATTTTGAGGAAAAAAATAAAAATCATATAATAATTTTATTTTAGATTTTTATTTTTTGATCAAAAAATAATCGTTATTTTTAGATTTTTTAAAAATCATTAATTAACTCTTATATTAGATTTATATTTTTACTCAAAAAATAATCAGTTTTTGTAAGTTTAATTTAAAAATCATAAAATAACTCTTATTTCAGATTTTTATTTTAATGCTCAAAAAATAATAGTTATTTCATGTGTTATATTTAAAAAATCCTTCAATAACTCTTATTTAAGATTTTTATTTTTTGAATTCATTAATAATCGGTATTTCTTGAGTTTTATTTTAAAATCCGTAAATAACTCTTATTTGTAATTTTTATTTTGATGATCAAAAATTAATCGTTATTTCTTGAGTTTTAAAAATATGTTAAAAATTAATCGTTATTTTTAAGAGTTATCAAAAAAATTCAGAAATTTGTAAATCATGGTGCAAATGGACAGATATGCCATCTGGGATTTGATTGGTATTTTTCCACTCTCATAGAGTGATGATGAGCGAATGATTTTTTTGATGAAAAAAAAAAAAATAATCGTTATTTACGGTCCCTGATATATATAGTTTATGGGGTCGGAGATGCTTCCTTCTATGCGTTACAAACATCCGCACAAATTTGATATTCCCTCTGCAAGGGTATACAAACACCGGATTAATAGACTAATTTCTCATTTCAATTATTAACTTTTACCAGGGACCGTAAATAACGATTATTTTTTTCATCAAAAGAATCATTCGCTCATAATCACTCTATGAGAGTGGAAAAAATACCAATCAAATCCCAGATGGCATATCTGTCCATTTGCACCATGATTTACAAATTTCTGAATTTTTTGATAACTCTCAAAAATAACGATTAATTTTTAACATATTTTTAAAACTCAAGAAATAACGATTAATTTTTGATCATCAAAATAAAAATCACAAATAAGAGTTATTTACGGATTTTAAAATAAAACTCAAGAAATACCGATTATTAATGAATTCAAAAAATAAAAATCTTAAATACGAGTTATTGAAGGATTTTAAATATATCACATGAAATAACTATTATTTTTTGAGCATTAAAATAAAAATCTGAAATAAGAGTTATTTTATGATTTTTAAATTAAACTTACAAAAACTGATTATTTTTTGAGTAAAAAATATAAATCTAATATAAGAGTTATTTAATGATTTTTAAAAAAATCTAAAAAAATAACGATTATTTTTTGATCAAAAAATAAAAATCTAAAATAAAAATTATTATATGATTTTTATTTTTTTTCCTCAAAATAAAAATCAAAATCAAATAACAAGCTTTTTTAGAAGATGTATGTAGCCATGATTGCATATGGGTTAAAACTGAAGGTACAGCAACCACTCAAGCCAATTTGAAGAAAAAAAATTGGTCGCAATGATAATTATACACTTGCAAAGTGTATATTAATTTTGCCCAGAAGTTTGTAACGCATAAAAATATTCATTTCCGACCCCATAAACTATATATATTCTTGATCAGGCCAACGAGCTGAGTCCGTCTGTCCCCATGTTAAAGGGTCTGTAGCTCTGCCCGCTTAAAACTTCGAAAAATGGATTGGCTTCTTCGTCGGAGAGCGATCTGTCCCTCAAAGCCAAAATCAGACTTTTTAATTAGGTGCTAGGGGACGGCGTACAATGCCACAATTGAAAGAATTAAGATGTGAGTACGGCTTTGTTTGCAATTCTACTATTTACAGGGATTTGGGAATTCCCACTGTTTGTTTAAGCATCGCGGCGTACTCAAATCGTTATAGAGAGAGTTTGCTGTCTCACACAAATCGATTGGACACTGGATTGGCTAGGCCACGTTGAAAAAATTTTGGGAGTTTGTATGAAGTGCGGCATCTTATATATGTTGCCTCTTTGATATATCGAATAGCTCCCATACAACAATCGAGTATTGACTTGGTCAGCCAAATGGACACAGAAAAGGCCGATCATTCAGCTTAGGAAATTGTTCAACTTGCATTGCATTAAGCGAATAAAATTTTTGTTATAAAATTGGGAAAACCTCACATTAAAAAAATTAAAGAAATCGCAGGGGTATTTAAACGTCGGTGGTAAGTTGTCCTCCATTTTCTTTTATAATACATCAGTTTTATTAATTAGAAAAGTCGTTAACAAACAGAAACTAGTTAACCTTTAACACAAATAAATTTTTTTTATGTTTTGATGACTTTGAAAAAACCAGTCATTAGTGAAACCATGAAAATTCCCTTTTTCAAATCGGTAGCGTAGGTGCTAGGTATTGGACTCTGATTACACAAGACAAACACTAAAACGAAATAAACGTAGAAAATATTTTTGTGACCAATTTTTTTTTCTTTCAAATTGGCTTGAGTGGTTGCTGTACCTTCAGTTTTAACCCATATGCAATCATGGCCACATACATCTTCTAAAAAAGCTGTTATTTGATTTTGATTTTTATTTTGAGGAAAAAATAAAAATCATATAATAATTTTATTTTAGATTTTATTTTTTTGATCAAAAAATAATCGTTATTTTTTTAGATTTTTTTAAAAATCATTAAATAACTCTTATATTAGATTTATATTTTTTACTCAAAAAATAATCAGTTTTTTGTAAGTTTAATTTAAAAATCATAAAATAACTCTTATTTCAGATTTTTATTTTAATGCTCAAAAAATAATAGTTATTTCATGTGTTATATTTAAAAATCCTTCAATAACTCTTATTTAAGATTTTTATTTTTTGAATTAATTAATAATCGGTATTTTTTGAGTTTTGTTTTTAAAATCCATAAATACCTCATATCTTAGATTTTTATTTTGATGCTTAAAAATTAATCGTTATTTCTTGAGTTTTTAAAAAAATGTTAAAAATTAATAGTTATTTCATGAGCAATTGGTTAAAAATCAAGAAATAATTGTTATCAAGAGATTTATTTGATATAAGTTATAATCGTTACGGTCCCTGACTTTTACAAAATAGGCGTAAGAATTTAATTCTTAACACTGTCAAATATGTTTCCTCAAAAAAATAAATTCAGTCACCGCAGCAGGGGAAAATCAAACAAACAGCTGTTTCGTCATTTTTGATTTTTGGTATTGAAATCCATTAATTTATTGTCTGGGACGGGCATGTGATTTTCTTGTGCGCAATTTTTTTACTTTCCAATCAAATTTAAATGAGTTCATATGCAAATTGTGCAATTGGTCATTTAAGGAAACTATTTTACAAATTTAAGAAGGCACTTACAGAAATATCATGAGACTGTATACAAAACTGAAGTGGAACAACAAGAACTCAATGAGCCCATGAGAAAAAGAAGAAATTTCCAGTTTCATTAGCTGAAACAGAAGTCAAAGAAGCGTGTGTGCAATTGGTAACATCGTAAAAAATGCCCTTTACCGTTCTGGATTCGGATGGCTTCAAAAAATTAACTGAGCAAATTTTTAGTGGGCTAAAGATGAGTAAGATAACATCAAGAACAACACAACAGAGGCATATTGGGAGTGAATGCTCAATATTATGGTGAACAGTGTATTGCAATCAAAACCCTGGGTATAATAGAGTTGCACAAAAAACAAACTGGTCGGAATTTGAGTGTCGAAATTGAAGCTATATTGGAAGAGTTTGGAATTTCAAAGCATCAAATATACTCCGACAAAGGAAAAAATATTATAAAAGCAGTGGAGGTTCTAAATGAGGAGACAGATCCTGGACTGGATGAAGATTAGACTAGTCCAAATTTAAACAATTCTTGAAAAGTAAAAATGTCGGACGCATTCTAAAAGGTTGACTCACAAAAACATTTTCCAATTTTTTTTTCGGAATTTTGTTGTGGAAAAACCCATGGCAAGAGGCTAGTGAAGTTCGTAAAAATGACTTAATTCTTTCGGCCAAGGCTTAATTGATAAAAGATTGAAACTTTGCATAGACGTCTTTTTTTCTGATCCTCCATAACACATATTTTTATTTTCCGCGTATTACGCATTTATCAAGTACCTCCCATAGAGACGATTGCCCCTAAAAAAGGATTGTGCTAAAACTTTGTTGTTTGTTAAGATATCTGAATGAAATTTATACCGTATGTCGTTTTAATTTTCCCTCCAAAACATATGTAAATTTCAGAAGAAACACATAACTATTTGACATCAGCAACCAGTTGGATGCAAATTTCTTTTAAGAATATCTCTTCCGTTTATCAAGATAACACCACCAAAATTCATATTTATCAGTTCTATACAGTCCCCCACAATATATTTCAATCTTAGTTAATATGCAACATTTTAACGGGTAGCTGCCCTAGAGACTGTTGCTCTTGAAATAGAATCTAGTGAGAAAAACTTTTTTATTTCTACTTTTCCATAAAATATAAGAATTTTAGTAAAATCGCAGCACTGTATCATTGTTTTTCTTTTAATTTCTTGCTTTAAACGAAAAAAAACAAAATTTTTTTTAATTTAGACATGATTTGTTGATACTTGTATTATTTTTCCTGTACATATATTTCTTATACTTGCAGGCAGATCAAGTTTAGTTTTGATTTTTGCCACGCCCCCTGCCTCCCCCGCAAATTGAAAAAAACCACTTATCTTCCACAATTTTTGAGTTAGGTTGTTCGAACCTGCTAAACATATATTCTACTCATCATTACTTATCAAACCCCCATACATCGTTTTCCGATCAGATGAGCGATGGTAGACTTGCCACCCCCACAATTTGAAAAAAATCTAATATCTGTAGTGGCCGCTTAGAGTAAATTAAATAAGTTCAATTGTTAGGTACAAAATTTACTAGGAACTTTTCAAACCACCCTCGCACTTGTTCGCAACATTACGGTATCTGGCGCCAGCAAACATGCCAATAGCCAATGAAAAGTTGATCATACGATTGAACCGCTGCTTCTTAGCTAAAAGCTCTGCTTGGAGCACATGCGTTTGGTGAAGCATTGCATTTTGGTACAGCCATAAATCATTCGACCAAGATCATTAGCTCCGTTCGCACGCAATTAAATTGTTTGGCTGCTTGTACCAAGGATTTGTCCTACAACAAGGTCACGTGGAATTAATATATTTCTTATTAAATAAAGTAACTAAAATCTATCAACCGCCCAATCATACATACGAGTGTAAAATTAAAAGTGATTTAGTGTTCTGAATTAGTGGAAAAGGTATGTGTATAGATCACTGGAAAGATCAGAAGCTTATATAAGTTAATATTTCAGCCAGGAACACGTGTCCTGGGCGACAATTTATCGTTAGGCGTTATTGGCCAGGAGAAATTTTCGGAAGTCTTCACAAGTCACCCTACCACTTTCGCATGTGCACTTGCTGCTTTGTCATAGGCAGACGAATCTCAGTAGCTGAAGCTGAATTCACACCATTATCATTCACATCGTCTCCTACAACAACACACCTTTTCATCGAAGGAGTCAATTAATTGTCCAATTAATATTTGGATGATGATATTAATGATTGCGTAACTAAAATCTAACCTAAAACATATTGCGTCAGCAAAATACACCAAGTGAACCTTAAAAGTTAAAAGGCCTATGCAGCCTATGTAAATGATCATGTGCAGTTAATCCCTCTTCTCTGTTTCTTTGTCCAAAAAAAAATTTCAAGTTCATCATAATGAAGTTCTAGTCTGGACCAAACGTCATTATGATAATCTAAGGGAATTACGTGTTTGCGAGATCAGCTGCTTATTGCACAGTGGTTCAAATTTTGTTTGAATGAACCTAAATTTATATTTGCCATTTCTTTTATCTTGTTAGCCTGCATAATGGGTATTTAATTATTTTGCTGTAAATTCATATAAAGTTTATTCCTATATTAAGTAAAGTTAAGTTTCGTTATTTTGCTGAACAATATGAGTCTGGTAACCAATGGAGTATAATTCTGTATATATAAACCTAATTATAAATTTCCTTTAATAGCACAACAAGAACATCTACGTCATCTTGGGCCCAACGATTACAGCGATGAATTAACAATTGAAGTTGTGAGTACTAAGTATAACCGTTGGCAAATTGTTTATTTTTTTTTTTTTGCGTATATACATACAGGAGTATCTCTCCTGTTTGCTATTATTGACTCTAATGAAATAAAAGAATTCGGCTTACGTAAATTTGTTAGATTTAATCACTTAATGAATATCCTTTGATTATTTTCTTTTGAATTCTTTCTGCATAAAAAAAAAATGTATTTGAATATAAGCCTTATTATTTTTATCATTAAAATATGAATTGTTACTTGAAACCTATAATGAATACTTAAATTGATTTGGTCGTCTGTCTAGTACTCATGCTCAACTCTCACATAATAACATAAAGGACTAAGGACCTTTACTATAGGGACAACGTAAAACATTTAGAACGATTGTCATGGTCGGGAGGGTAAAGACGAGGGGCATATAACATCAAAGTTCCCTCTAACAGGTATTATCTCTCCAGAATTCTTTCCTTTTGACGTGTCGGCGTCTCCGTTTGTGATTTATTCTCAGTGTTTGATTATATTTATAGTTTTTTTTTTGTTTTCCAACCCGCGCATTATTTTTAAATGTGGCAGCGTAACCCGTACGACTAGGGAAGAAAGAACCCCGACCAATCCGACGATTTTTCAAGAATTCTAGTAAGTCCCATTTAAGCTCTTATATTCCATCCATATTTTTTTTTCTTTTTCAATTTTTTTTTTTAAACAAGTTATTATGAAGATTCTTGAAGTATAGTAGGAAAGGTCTAGAAATTGTTTTCGGAATTCGCGATTGCAATTCAGTACTTTTTCTGGATTGATCGACCAAAATAGATCTAGGGTACTAAACTGCGATTACAATTTGAAGATCCAATATAATAGTACACCTTTAGCTTAAATATTCTTGAAATGAATAGGATTTACAATGTTCTGGAATTTCTTTTTAGACGTTGTCCAACAATTCAGGATATTTTATTCCAAATCAGAAATAGTCCATTAAATTTACAATAGATGAAAGGATAATGGAGATCGATATATATTACCTGTATTTTTTTTGTGAGCAAGTTAAGTATGAGGAAAGACAGACTATAACCTATGTATGAAATTATTTCAAAAATTATTATTAAAAAACGAATTTTAATATGGCAGTCACACACAGTAACGAAAACTTGTTATCTGTTCTACAAGAGCAAGATCCATTTTGTTCTGTTTGCAACGAAGTTATGGCAGCAACAGCATTGATAGCAAACGCACCTTGCAAGCATAAATTCCATAAAGAATGTATCATTGAACTAATTAAAACCACACCGGCTTGTCCGATATGTGCTACCAACTGCACTCCGATGCTACTGACTTACTCAAATAATAATCTACTAGCAGAACTCAATTCGATAGCAGCAAGCGGCAATGATTCAGTAGGCACTGACGACAGATCACTCGTGCCTAAGAAAAATTCTAAGGGCTTTAGAGGTAGGAACACTCCTAGAAGGGGCATGACCTTTAGATCCGCAGGTCAACATCTGGATTATGTATTTAACGATCCACCTCAACAGAACAACCTTACTTTAAACACTCAGGTGGAGATAATGAATTACATTCAGTCAACCATGGCCACCCAGCAAGCACATATGATAGAAAGCTTAACTGCAACCTTAAGTAAGGACATTCAGACATCCATTGAAAATCAAATCGCTTCACTTCATTTGCAACCACCAGAACGTGAGAGAGATAACCTTATTTCACAAAGGCAAGAAGCGTTTATTAATGTAGAACCGAATGTGGAACCGAAGTAGGTCAGGTTCACATGTAGCGCCTGAAAGAGTATCTAGCATCATACAGAATTGGAGAATAAAGTTTGATGGTTCCAAACAATGTATGAGAATGGAAGATTTTATTTATCGCGTGCGATCACTAACTGAACAGAACTTAAACATTGATTATCAGCTCCTTTGCGACCATTTGTATTTATTATTCGCAAATAAAGCTAGTGATTGGTACTGGAAATTCCATCGGAATCATACCAACTTCACATGTGCAAACCTTTTGTATAGAATTTCGTAAAAGATTCGAAGATGGTGAATCAGATTTAGACATTTGGGAAAAGATTAGATTTGATGACTGTTTAGAGCCTCGTAGCATCTTTTGCTTTGGCTGCGGAGCTAAAAATACTTTCAAACCACGTTGTTAAAAGTGTAACCCTACGGGAAACCGACAGACGGATGTATCCCACAACACCAACTAGATACATCCGATAAACATAAAGAAGAAGACCTTACGTCAAATTTTGAGCCAATCTCAGAGGTGAAAATAAATCAACAAAAACCTAAATTTTGCGCGATTCCTTTCCATATTAGGTTAGAAAACTATAAGACTAAAACTAAAGAATATTCGCCAAAATAGATTATCTTTAGTTTATTCATAAGCCTAAACGGTCAACACGACGTTTAAGAATTATTTCGTCGATTTTTCTTAGTTCCGACGAACGACTATACACTGAAGTTAATATTGAAGGAAAAGAGTATATAGCTTTACTCGATTCGGGAGCAACAATTAGTTGTGTTGGAGGAACAGCAGTGATAGAATTAATGGCAAGCAATAAATGCAAGAAATGCTCTGGCATTATTCGTACAGCCAATGGAACGCAATGCAACGTAAAAGGCAAAATAATTACTGAGATCTCGTATAGACAATGAATTGAAACCATAGAACTCTTCATTATTCCAAGACTCATTCAAAATGTCTACCTAGGAATCGATTATTGGAAAAAGTTTGGATTGCTAGTTAAAATAACTTCTTCGACAGAAATTTCTGAATTAGATATAGGAGCATCTGACGACTTTGCAGAACTTCCTAAATTTCATGTTTTACCCAAAGATCAACAGAAACAGCTCGATGCGGAGGAGCATCTGACGACTTTGCAGAACTTCCTAAATTTCATGTTTTACCCAAAGATCAACAGAAACAGCTCGATGCGGTTGTTAACATATTTCCATCGTTCGTAAAAGAGGGGTTGGGAAGAACCAATTTGATAAAGCATTCAATTGAGGTAGAGTCAGCAATACCTGTAAATCAACGGCATTGGCCAGTTTCGCCAGCCATAGAAAAACTTATGTTTGCTGAAGTAAATAATATGTTAGCATTAGATGTTATTGAAGAATCCACAAGTCCGTGGAGCAGCAATTGTGTCTTAGTGAAGAAAGGTGATAAGTCCAGATTATGTCTTGATTCGCGTGAGGTTAATAAAGTGACGAGGAAGGATGCGTATCCTTTACCTCATATTGACGGTATTTTAAGCCGTTTGCCACCAGCTCGATTTATAACCGGCTTGGATATGAAGCACGCTTTTTGGCAAATACCCCTTGATGAAAAGTCACGTCAATATACCGCCTTCACCGTTCCGAACAGACCTTTGTATCAGTACAAAATGATGCCATTTGGGTTGTGTAACACGGCACAAACTCTTTGTCGTTTAATGGACCAGGTTATACCAGCCCACTTGCGTACTCGCGTCTTCGTCTATTTAGACGATCTATTAGTTTTGTCTGATGATTTCAATTCACACCTCGTCTTACTACAAGAGATAGCTCTGTGCTTACGAAAAGCAAATCTTACTATCAACGTAGAAAAATCTAAATTCTGTATGCGAGAGATTAAATATCTTGGCTTTATCATTGGAGAAGGCCAATTGAAGACTGATCCGGACAAGATCAAGGCAATTCGCGAATTTCTCATACCAACCACAGTGAAGCAATTAAGTCGTTTTTTAGGTTTATCAGGATGGTATCGACGATTTGTTGAAAACTATGCCTCCGTGAGTTTTCCACTTACTGAGTTATTAAGGAACAAGAAATCTATCAATTGGAACGAAAACGCTACTCAAGCTTTTGAGTCTTTGAAAAACTGTTTGTCTTCTGCTCCAATATTTATAATTCTGATTTTTCCAAACAATTTATATTGTTATGTGATGCCAGCACATATGGTATCAGGTGTGTTTTAGCGCAAGAGCGAAACGGAGTCGAATTACCGATAGCTTACATGTCGGAAAAATTATCTAAAGCCCAGCGTAATTATTCGGTTACGGAGCTAGAATGTTTAGCTGTGCTTAAAGGGATTAAAAAGTTTCGCGCATACATTGAAGGTCAAGATTTCCTTGTTATAACTGACCACGCCTCACTGCAATGGCTCATGCGACAAAAAGACCTGTCAGGCAGATTAGCCAGATGGTCAATGAAGCTACAGTGTTTCACCTTTACTATAACTCATAGGCGTGGTACAGAAAATATAGTTGCTGACGCACTGTCTCGGCAAAATGATCCCTCTGTAAACGAATTTGATACGATTAGCCCAATTGTTGATCTTCAATCAGTTCACTTTAAATCGCTTGAATATTTGAACTTGATAGAAAGAATTCAGGTAAATCAAAATAAGCTTCCGGATTTAAAAGTGATAGATGGTTTCGTTTACAAGAGATCAGATTTTAGTAGTGGTGAGGAATCTCAAGAAAATAATTCTTGGAAGTTATGGATTCCTAATGCCTTAGTATCGGAAGTATTACATCATGCTCATGATTCAACAAGCTCTGCACATTGTGGCATGGGAAAGACGGTTGAAAAACTTAAGCGATATTTGTTTTGCCTCGCATGGTTAGCCAAATACGAGCATATATTTCGGAATGTGAAGTTTGTCGTTCGACAAAGAGTCCAAATATTGTTTTGAAACCTCCCATGGGTAAACCAATAACATCCGATCGTCAATTCCAAAAACTATACATGGATCTATTGGGCCCATACCCGAGAGCTAAGAATGGTAACATCGGATTGCTCATTATAGTAGATCACAATACTAAGTTCCATTTTCTCAGTCAACTTAAAAGGTTCACAGCTCCAAAGATTTGCAATTACCTGTAAAGCGCTATATTTTATACTTTCGGAGTGCCAGAAGAGATATTAACAGACAATGGATCACAATTTCGATTAAGCTTCTTTGAAGCATTTCTAAATAATTTTGGCATAAGTCATCGGTACACGGCTATCTATTCTCCTCAAGCCAATGCAAGCGAGCGTTTAAATAGATCTGTCCTGTCAGCCATCCGTGCTTATATTGGTAACGAACATTCCAATTGTGATGTTAACCTCAACGCAATAAGTGGTGCCTTAAGAGCTACTTTGCACAGAAGCACAGGTTACTCACCTTACTTTTTGACATTTGGCCAGAACATGATCCTTAATGGAAAAGATTATGCACTTTTACGCAATTTGAATTTGCTAAGCGACGACGTGAGACTGAGCCACCCTGATGCCTTGCAATTGGCAAGACAAACAGCAAAAGTGAACATAAACAAAGCTCACGATCAGAACGCACAAAGATACAATCTTCGCAGCAGAAATGTCCAGCTAAATACTGGCGATGAAGTCTTTGCTAGAAATTTCACCCAGAGTAGTGCCAGCAAAAAGTTTAGTTCCAAGTTAGCACCTGTTTTCATTTCTGCCAAGGTACGAAAGAAGCTCAGTCCCTATTATTATGAATTAGTCGATTTAAATGGAAAGAAATTAGGTGTATTCCACCTAAAAGATATACAAGTTAAGAAAAAATGATAGGAAATCCGCCTTTTTCAGATAATGCTCCTTCGAACAAGTCTCGATTCATTATCTGTGGTGTAGTGGCCGCTTAGAGTAAATTAAATAAGTTCAATTGTTAGTTACAAAATTTACTAGGAACTTTTCAAACCACCCTCGCACTTGTTCGCAACATTACGGTATCTGGCGCCAGCAAACATGCCAATAGCCAATGAAAAGTTGATCATACGATTGAACCGCTGCTTCTTAGCTAAAAGCTCTGCTTGGAGCACATGCGTTTGGTAGAAGCATTGCATTTTGGTACAGCCATAAATCATTCGAACGAGATCATTAGCTCCGTTCGCACGCAATTAAATTGTTTGGCTGCTTGTACCAAGGATTGTCCTACAACAAGGTCACGTGGAAATTAATATATTTCTTATTAAATAAAGTAACTAAAATCTATCAACCGCCCAATCATACATACGAGAGTAAAATTAAAAGTGATTTAGTGTTCTGAATTAGTGGAAAAGGTATGTGTATAGATCACTGGAAAGATCAGAAGCTTATATAAGTTAATATTTCAGCCAGGAACACGTGTCCTGGGCGACAATTTATCGTTAGGCTGCGATTCCTATAGGAATTATTGGCCAGGAGAAATTTTCGGAAGTCTTCACAAATCACCCTACCACTTTCGCATGTGCACTTGCTGCTTTGGCATAGGCAGACGAATCTCAGTAGCTGAAGCTGAATTCACACCATTATCATTCACATCGTCTCCTACAACAACACACCTTTTCATCGAAGGAGACCAATTAATTGTCCAATTAATATTTGGATGATGATATTAATGATTGCGTAACTAAAATCTAACCTAAAACATATTGCGTCAGCAAAATACAACAAGTGAACCTTAAAAGTTAAAAGGCCTATGCAGCCTATGTAAATGATCATGTGCAGTTAATCCCTCTTCTCTGTTTCTTTGTCCAAAAAAAATTTCAAGTTCAAGTTCATCATAATGAAGTTCTAGTCTGGACCAAACGTCATTATGATAATCTAAGGGAATTACGTGTTTGCGAGATCAGCTGCTTATTGCACAGTGGTTCAAATTTTGTTTGAATGAACCTAAATTTATATTTGCCATTTCTTTTATCTTATTAGCCTGCATAATGGGTATTTAATTATTTTTGCTGTAAATTCATATAAAGTTTATTCCTATATTAAGTAAAGTTAAGTTTCGTTATTTTGCTGAACAATATGAGTCTGGTAACCAATGGAGTATAATTCTGTATATATAAACCTAATTATAAATTTCCTTTAATAGCACAACAGGAACATCTACGTCATCTTGGGCCCAACGATTACAGCGATGAATTAACATGCATATTGAAGTTGTGAGTACTAAGTATAACCGTTGGCAAATTGTTTATTTTTTTTTTTTGCGTATATACATACAGGAGTATCTCCTCTGTTTGCTATTATTGACTCTATTGAAATGAAAGAATTCGGCTTACGTAAATTTGTTAGATTTAATCACTTAATGAATATCCTTTGATTATTTTCTTTTGAATTCTTTCTGCATAAAAAAAAAATGTATTTGAATATAAGCCTTATTATTTTTATCATTAAAATATGAATTGTTAGGCTGAGTTCACACTGTTCGACGCATGAGACATGATAATCTAGTTAGCCTTCATGTTGTATTGTTTTAATTGTCAAATAACAAATTATTCTCAATGAAAACAAGACAACATAAGGGCCTACTAGATTATTATGTCTCATGCGTCGAACAGTGTGAGCTCAGCCTTACTTGAAACCTATAATGAATACTTAAATTGATTTGGTCGTCTGTCTAGTACTCATGCTCAACTCTCACATAATAACATAAAGGACTAAGGACCTTTACTATAGGGACAACGTAAAACATTTAGAACGATTGTCATGGTCGGGAGGGTAAAGACGAGGGGCATATAACATCAAAGTTCCCCTCTAACAGGTATTATCTCTCCAGAATTCTTTCCTTTTGACGTGTCGGCGTCTCCGTTTGTGATTTATTCTCAGTGTTTGATTATATTTATAGTTTTTTTTTTTTTTCCAACCCGCGCATTATTATACTCTGTACCGAAGGTACACAGAGTATATTGGGTTTGTGCAAATGTATGTAACAGCCAGAAGGAAGCATCTCCGACCCCATAAAGTATATATATTCTTGATTAGCATCAACAGCCGAGTCGATATAGCCATGTCCGTCTGTCCGTCTGTCCGTCTGTCTGTCCGTCTGTCCGTATGAACGAAGAGATCTCAGAGATGGTAAGAGATAGAGGTTTGAAGTGTATGGAACATATATTTCTTATACTTGCAGGCAGATCAAGTTTAGTTTTGATTTTTGCCACGCCCCCTGCCTCCCCCGCAAATTTAAAAAAAACGAAATAACTCCCACAATTTTCAAGATAGATAGTTCGAACATTCTAGACATATATTCTACTACTTATTTTGAATCGACCCGCCATACAGCATTTTTCGATCAGATGAACGATATTAGAGCTATATGTAAAAGAAAATAAAAACCAACGCCAACAACAACACTGTTGCCATTGGTAGAACTTACGAGAAAGAGAGAGCGAGAAGGCAATAGCTAACTGGTAATTTCCCAATTGGACCTTGCTATGAGTGGAGCGATATAATTGAGATGGCCTGCGGTCAGAAATCACGCGTGATTCCCGCGTGACTAATATAGATACGTTTTTGTTAATAGGAAATTATATACAAATTTTATAATTTTACGGGTTTGTACTAGGTACTAGCCCCCATACATCGTTTTTCAACCAGATGAACGATGGTTGAAAGAGTTGCCACCCTCAGATTTTGAAAAAACCTCACACTTTAAAGTTATTAGTTTCGTACAAACAGGTACAGAGTATATTACAGTCGGGCTTGACCGACTTTCTTACTTGTTTTTAAATGTGGCAGCGTAACCCGTACGACTAGGGAAGAAAGAACCACGACCAATCCGACGAGCTGGACCCGAGCACAGCAAGAATGCGCACTCTCGAACTTAGTCGTACAATGATTTGATATTTTAGCGTTTAACATCGGCTAGAATGGCAGTCCTCCGAGCTGTACACTACATATCTTCTACAATTTTAAAGGCAGATTGTTTGAACCTTTTAGGCATATATTTTAATCGACATTACTTTTCGATCCACCATACACCGTATCCAGATCAGATGAACAATATTCGAGTTATAAGCAAATAAAATAATTACGCTGGGCAGCACTGACCGTAGTCCTAATGGGCAGCACTTGCACAATTTGTGTGACCCCACACCTTAAAGTTATTAGTTATATACAAACAGGTACAGAGTATATTACAGTCGGGCTTGACCGACTTTTATACTCTGTACCGAAGGTACACAGAGTATATTGGGTTTGTGCAAATGTATGTAACAGCCAGAAGGAAGCATCTCCGACCCCATAAAGTATATATATTCTTGATCAGCATCAACAGCCGAGTCGATATAGCCATGTCCGTCTGTCCGTCTGTCTGTCCGTCTGTCCGTATGAACGAAGAGATCTCAGAGATGGTAAGAGATAGAGGTTTGAAGTGTATGGAACATATATTTCTTCTACTTGCAGGCAGATCAAGTTTAGTTTTGATTTTGCCACGCCCCCTGCCTCCCCGCAAATTAAAAAAACTGAATATCTTCCACAATTTTGGAGTTAGGTTGTTCGAACCTTTTAGACATATATTCTACTCATTATTTCTTATCAAGCCCCCATACATCGTTTTCCGATCAGATGAACAATAGTGGCGCTATGTGTAAAAGAAAATTTAATGCAACGACAACAACAACACCCGCAGCCACTTACGAGAAAGAGAGAGCGAGAGGGCAATAGCTTACTGGACTGCGCCGCTTTCAGTTGCCCCCCTCCCTTCTTTCCAATAGATATTTGTGTAAGTAGGCAAAGACCGAGTATGGGAGGAGCGATGCAATTGAGATGGCCTGCGGTCAGAAATCACGCGAGATTCCCGCGGGACTAATATAGATATGTTTATGTTAATAGGAAATTATATACAAATTTTATAATTTTACGAGTTAAGTACTAGGGTAATTCTACCCAACATTACTTATCGAGCCCGTACATTGTTTTTCAACCAGATGAACGATAGTCGAATGAGTTGCCACCCCCAGATTTTGAAAAAACCTCACACTTTAAAGTTATCAGTTACATACAAACAGGTACAGAGTATATTACAGTCGGGCTTGACCGACTTTCTTACTTGTTTAACTTGTTTTTTTTTTAATCATATGCATATTCGCAATATTTTTTTTTGTGTTTATAATTTATTGTTAAATTTTTATACACTTGAAAAGTGTATATTAATTTTGCCCAGAAGTTTGTAACGCATAGAAATATTCATTTCCGACCCCATAAACTATATATATTCTTGATCAGGACGACGAGCTGAGTTCATTTCCGTTTGTCCGTCCGTCCGTCTGTCTGTCCGTCTGTCCGTCTGTCCGTCTGTTTCTACGCGAACTAGTCTCTCAGTTTTAAAGCTATCGAGCTGAAATTTTGCACAGAGTCTTCTTTTTACTGCACGCAACTAATATGTCGGAACCGGCCGGATCGGATGACTATATCATATAGCTGCCATAGGAACGATCGGTCTAAGAACCAGTTCTAGTTAGAAAAACTTTTTTGTTTTTCATCGTAGCGTCACCAAACTTGGTATATGTTAGTTTTATATGCTTTCACATAATACAGGAAAAATTTATCAAAATCGGATGACTATACCATATAGCTGTCATATAAAGGGTAAGTCTAAAAACTAGTTCTAGTTAGAAAAACTTTTTTGTTTTCCATCGTAGCGTCACCAATCTTGGTATATGTTAGTTTTATACGCTTCCACATAATTCTGGAAAAATTTATCAAAATCGGCTCAGTATAGCATATAGCTGCCATATAAACGGTCGTTGAAAAACTACTTCTAGTGAGAAAAACTTTTTTGTTTTCCATGGTAGCGTCACTAATCTTAGTATATATTAGTTTTATATGCTTTCACATCAATTTGAAAAAATTTATCAAAATCGGATGACTATAGCATATAGCTGCCATAGGACCGATCGGTCGGAAAATGTGTTTTACTAAGAAAAGTTTTTTTTATGGTATCAAATTTTTATTATCAATGATTTTAAAATTTTAAATATCTGATATCTATATCCTATATATATTTTACCGGTTAAATCAGTTGGAGTAAAGTTTTTCAAGTGTATTAAAACTTCGGCACAGTCGAAGTTAGCTTTGCCTTCTCGTTTTTTAAAGTTTTGGTGATTTGAGGGTTTTGGGGTACATTTTTCCCTTCCTAGTTCAATTATTTCCAAGCCGTTTTCATGGACAGCTCAAAATTACAATGGGTCTTACAATTTTTTCTTATGATATATGAAATTTCATTATTTAAATTAAGTTTAGGTATATATTTGTTTTTTTTGTTGTTTTAATGAAATTTTGTTTTTAAATTAATCTGCTTCCTGGTTCGGTCATCCTTCAGCTGCTGCTGTTGTCCGGGGACTTATTGATTTAGGCGTTGCCGCAGCTGGGATGCACAGGCTGCTGCAAGGGTAGTGGCAATAGACACATATTATGTTTATTAGTAATTCCGATAATTTTAATATTTTGACTGTGAGTGTGTGTATTGTATTTTCCTTTGCTCCAGTGTTGTGTGTATAATTTTATTTTAGATTTTTGATGCTGTATCCAATTTTAGGGGATTTTATGCATTCAGCAGTTCTTTTAGTTGAACAATTTCTTTTTTTTAGCTCTATGTATGACATTTTTATAACACTTTTTCACAACAACAACCGGGCTTTTATTCACAATATACACACTACTCACTCAGTCATTTATGTGTCTTCTGTTCTCCGGTGGGGGACAGATATTCCTCTTCGTCTTGATGCAGTTGTGTTAGTTTTGTTGCTGAAGATCCAGGTCATTCGTCCAGGTCATGTCGCCATGTAATGATAGGCGCGTCCTTCTATTTGAATTCCTTTCTGTTGTTGACATTGACGACGTTGAAGGACACGCCCATCCGTTTGCAGGTTCCAGCTCCACCCAAATAAGTTAGATCAGTAGTTCTTCGGTTTAGTATTTTTTTTCAAAAAAAATTGTTAAGGCTTAGCTTCATACAATTCGGCTGCCTTTTTGTCTCTGATTTACAATTTGGTTTTAACTTGAGGCTGAGCGGCATGCTGTCGGAATACGAATATGCTGACGCTGCGTTTCTGTGTTAGTTGCCCAACGAATGATCGTATAACTTTGCACATGAAACGTGCTTGGGTCTTTTGGATATTGCAACAAAGTGTTTACAATATGTATTGATGTATTGTAAAGAAGCTCCTTGGCCGGGGTACATATCTCAGTCTGACTAAGGTCTCTCACAAGACAATTTGTAAGATCTGGGACGCTGGAGAGAGGGCCTTTATCGAAGATCAGCTTCGATTGAGTATTGATATTAGGTACGGGCAGGGAAGAATACGGGCCGCCTCTCACACGCCTCTGATCGTCACCTAGGACCGGTACGCTCCTACAGCTTCCCACCCACGTCGGGATAATACCACGGCCGATCCTCTGGGAAAGAAACCCGGAGGCTAAGAGAGGTGGCGACGGGATACGACCACGTCCACCACCGGAAAATGGTGTGGGGGGGGGGGGGGGATGACAGGGAAAAAGAATAGCCAAGAGAGATTGGAAAAGGACGGGATAAGACCTCTGTTGCACCGATAGCTTGATTCCCCTTTCAACTCTAAACCCTTGCACTCCGATAATCCGCCGGAAAATTCCATATGGAAATAACTATTTTTCATCCGTTTTGCTTCAAACTCGGTTTGTAAGGGTAGTATGCTAAGTAATTGGACATGAGATTTTCAAATGTTGGAAAATCCGCCCACAAAGAAAATACCCGGAAAATTCTATATGAAAAACTATTTTTGATCCGATTGACTTCAAATTCGGATTGTAAGGATAGTATGCAAAATAATTAGACATAAGATTTTCCGATGTTGGAAAATGCGGCCGAAAAGTCGGGAAATTCCCGGAAAATTCCATATGGAAAAAACTGTTTTCATTCGATTGGCTTCAAATTCGGTTTGTAAGGAAAGTATGCTAAATAATTAGACATGTGATTTTTCGATTGTGGAAAATCCACCCACAAGGAAAATAGCCGGAAAATTCTTCATGGAAAAAACTATTTTTCATCCGATTGACTTCAAACTCGGTTTGTGGGGATGGTAAGCAAAATAATTAGACATAGGATTTTCCGATGTTGGAAAATGCGCCCGAAATGTCGGGAAATTCCTGGAAAATTCCATATGGAAAAAACTATTTTTCATCCGTTTGGCTTCAAACTCGGTTTGTGAGGATGGTAAGCAGAATAATTAGACTTGAGATTTTCCGATGATGGAAAATCTGCCCGAAAAAGTCAGGAAATTCCCGGAAAATTCCATATGGAAAAAACTATTTTTCATCCGTTTGGCTTCAAACTCGGTTTGTAAGGGTAGTATGCTAAGTAATTGGACATGAGATTTTCAAATGTTGGAAAATCCGCCCACAAAGAAAATAACCGGAAAATTCTATATGAAAAACTATTTTTGATCCGATTGACTTCAAACTCGGTTTGTAAGGATAGTATGCAAAATAATTAGACTTGAGATTTTCCAATGTTGGAAAATCCGCACGAAAAGTCAGAAAATTCTATATGGTAAAACCTATTTTTAGTCCGATTGGCTTCAAAATCGGTTTGTGAACACATTATAGAAAATAATTATACATTTGATTTCTCGGTGGTATAATTTCTGCCCACAGGCAAGAATAATGGTGGGCGTATTTCGGTTCAGTGACAATGGCTATTTGTGAACCGATCTGAATATAATTCGTTTTGTCTATCTAGGGTCAGAATAAATGGAAACACGTGTATTTTTATTTCGGGAAGTTCACTGCAAAGGTCGGATTATGGGTGCGGGGGTGGGTTTTAGCCGATATGTATTAAATTTGGTTTGAAAGCTCTATGGGCCAATTAAATAGGATAAAGTTTTTAGCTTTGCGCTTACTCACCCTCAAGGTCGGATAATGGGTGACGGGGGTGGTTTTTAGCGTTTGTACGCTTAACGGGCCAAGTAGGTGGAAAATAATTTTTCTCATTTCTGATGGTCGGAAAATGGGGGGGGGGGGGGGGTGGTATCATTGCCAAAGTTTTTTTTTCATTATTTTTGGCGGCTATACTGATGGTGGCGAAGCGAAGCGCGCCGGGTTATATGCTAGTCTCTATATATAAAAGAGTTTGTCCTGACTGACTGACTGACTGACTGATTGGCAATCAACGTAGAGCCTGAACGGTAAGAGATAGAAAGCTGAAATTTTCACAGAAGTTTCCTTATGAGTTGAAAGTGAGCACTAAGGCGGGGTTTTGGAAAATTCCACCCCTAAGGGGTGGAAAACTCCCGGAAAAGCTACTATGGGGAAAATTTTGTTTTTCATCCGATTGACTTGAAATTTGGTTTGTAAGTAAAGTAAGTGAAATAATTGGACACCTGTTTCCCAGATTTTGGAAAATCCGCCCACAAGGAAAATGGCCGGAAAATTCCATACAGAAAAAACAATTTTTCATCCGATTGGCTTTAAATTCGGTTTGTAAGGATACTATGCTAAATAATTGGACATGAGATTTTCAAATGTTGGAAAATCTGCCCGAAAAGTCGGGAAACTCCAGGAAAATTCTTCATGGAAAAAACTATTTTTCATCCGATTGGCTTCAAACTCGGTTTGTAAGGGTAGTATACAAAATAATTAGGCATGTGATTTTTTTTTGTGAAAACTCCGCCCACAAGGAAAATGGCCGGAAAATTTTCATGGAAAAAACTATTTTTCACCCGATTGACTTCAAACTCGGTTTGTAAGGATAGTATGCAAAATAATTGGATATGAGATTTTCCAATGTTGGAAAATCCTCCTCCTCATCCGATTGACTTTAAACTCGGTTTGTGAACAAAGTATACAAAATAATTAGACATGTGATATCTCGGTGGTGGAATTTCCGCCCCGAGGCTAGGATAATGTTGGGCGTGTTTGGGTTCAGTGACAATAGCTATTTTTGAGCCGATCTGAATGAAATTTGTTTTGTAAGCTCTAGGGTCAGAATAGATGGAAACACGTGTTCTTTATTACGGGAAATTCAGTGCAAAGGTCGTAATATAGGTGCGGGGGTGGGTTAATGGCTGAAATTATATTTATGCCGATTTGTAATAAATTTGGTTTGAAAGCTCTATGGGCCAATTAAATAGGATAAAAATTTTAGCTTTCCGCATACTCACCCTCAAGGTCAAGGCCCTCAGGGTTTGTACGCTCAATGGGCCAAATAAGTGAAAAATAATTTTCTCACTTCTGAAGGTCGAAAATTGGGGGCGGGGGTGGGATCATTGCGGCTTTACTGATAGTGGCAAAGCGAAGCGCGCCGGGTTATATGCTAGTCTCTCTATATATAAAAGAGTTTGTCCTGACTGACTGACTGACTCACTGATTCACTGATTCACTGATTGGCAATCAACGTAGAGCCTGAACGGTAAGAGATAGAAAGCTGAAATTTTCACAGAAGTTTCCTTATGAGTTGAAAGTGAGCACTAAGGCGGGGTTTTGGAAAATTCCACCCCTAAGGGGTGGAAAACTCCCGGAAAAGCTACTATGGGGAAAATTTTGTTTTTCATCCGATTGACTTGAAATTTGGTTTGTAAGTAAAGTAAGCGAAATAATTGGACACCTGTTTCCCAGATTTCGGAAAATCCGCCCACAAGGAAAATGGCCGGAAAATTCTTCATGGAAAAAACTATTTTTCATCCGATTGACTTCAAACTCGGTTTGTGAGGATGGTAAGCAGAATAATTAGACTTGAGATTTTCCGATGATGGAAAATCTGCCCGAAAAGTCGGGAAATTCCCGGAAAATTCCATATGGAAAAAACTATTTTTCATCCGTTTGGCTTCAAACTCGGTTTGTAAGGGTAGTATGCTAAGTAATTGGACATGAGATTTTCAAATGTTGGAAAATCCGCCCACAAAGAAAATACCCGGAAAATTCTATATGAAAAACTATTTTTGATCCGATTGACTTCAAACTCGGTTTGTAAGGATAGTATGCAAAATAATTAGACATAAGATTTTCCGATGTTGGAAAATGCGCCCGAAAAGTCGGGAAATTTCCCGGAAAATTCCATATGGAAAAAACTATTTTTCATCCGATTGGCTTCAAACTCGGTTTGTAAGGATAGTATGCTAAATAATTAGATACATGTGATTTTTCGATTGTGGAAAATCCACCCACCAAGGAAAATGGCCGGAAAATTCTATATGGAAAACACTATTTTTCATCCGATTGACTTCAAACTCGGTTTGTAAGGATAGTATGCAAAATAATTAGACATGAGATTTTCCAATGTTGGAAAATCCGCACGAAAAGTCGGGAAATTCCGGAAAATTCCATATGGTAAAACCTATTTTTAATCCGATTGGCTTCAAAATCGGTTTGTGAACACATTATAGAAAATAATTAGACATTTGATTTCTCGGTGGTGGAATTTCCGCCCACAGGCAAGAATAATGGTGGGCGTATTTCGGTTCAGTGACAATGGCTATTTGTGAGCCGATCTGAATAAAATTCGTTTTGTAAGATCTAGGGTCAGAATAAATGGAAACACGTGTTTTTTTATTTCGGGAAGTTCACTGCAAAGGTCGGATTATGGGTGCGGGATGAATTTTAGCCGTGTATTAAATTTGGTTTGAAAGCTCTATGGGCCAATTAAATAGGATAAAGTTTTTAGCTTTGCGCGTACTCACCCTCAAGGTCGGATAATGGGTTGCGGGGTGGTTGAAGGGTTTGTACGCTCAATGGGCCAAATAGGTGGAAAATAATTTACTCATTTCTGATGGTCGGAAAATGGGGGCGGGGGTGGGATCATTGCCAAACGTTTTTTTTTTATCATTTTGGCGGCTTTACTGATGGTGGCGAAGCGAAGCGCGCCGGGTTATATGCTAGTCTCTATATATAAAAGAGTTTGTCCTGACTGACTGCTGACTATTCATTGGCAATCAACGCAGAGCCTGAACGGTAAGAGATAGAAAGCTGAAATTTTCACAGAAGTTTCCTTATGAGTTGAAAGTGAGCACTAAGGCGGGGTTTTGGAAAATTCCACCCCTAAGGGGTGGAAAACTCCCGGAAAAGCTACTATGGGGAAAATTTTGTTTTTCATCAGATTGACTTGAAATTTGGTTTGTAACTAAAGTAAGCGGAAATAATTGGACACGTGTTTTCCCGATTCCGGAAAAATCCGCCCACAAGGAAAATGGCCGGAAAATTCTTCATGGAAAAAACTATTTTTCATCCGATTGACTTCAAACTCGGTTTGTGAGGATGGTAAGCAGAATAAT
This sequence comes from Lordiphosa mommai, assembly GCA_018904225.1. Lineage (NCBI taxonomy): Eukaryota > Metazoa > Arthropoda > Insecta > Diptera > Drosophilidae > Lordiphosa > Lordiphosa mommai. The sequence continues at coordinate 72,465 of JAEIFT010000595.1, forward strand.
TAGACTTGAGATTTTCCGATGTTGGAAAACCCGCCCGAAAAGTCGGGAAATTTCCGGAAAATTCCATATGGAAAATACTATTTTTCCTTCGATTGGCTTCAAAACTCGGTTTGTAAGGATAGTATGCTAAGTAATTGGACATGAGATATTCAAATGTTGGAAAATCCGCCCACAAAGAAAATACCCGGAAAATTCTATATGAAAAACTATTTTTGATCCGATTGACTTCAAACTCGGTTTGTAAGAATAGAATGCAAAATAATTAGACATAAGATTTTCCGATGTTGGAAAATGCGCCCAAAAAGTCGGGAAATTCCCGGAAAATTCCATATGGAAAAAACTGTTTTTTATCCGATTGGCTTCAAACTCGGTTTGTAAGGATAGTATGCTAAATAATTAGACATGTGATTTTTCGATTGTGGAAAATCCACCCACAAGGAAAATGGCCGGAAAATTCTATATGGAAAACACTATTTTTCATCCGATTGACTTCAACCTCGGTTTGTAGCGATAGTACGCAAAATAAGTTGACATAAGATTTTCCGATGTTGGAAAATTCGACCCAAGAGTGGTGAAATGACTGGAAAATTCTATATGGTAAAACCTATTTTTAATCCGATTGGCTTCAAAATGGGTTTGTGGACACATTATAGAAAATAATTAGACATTTGATTTCTCGGTGGTGGAATTTCCGCTCACAGGCAAGAATAATGGTGGGCGTATTTCGGTTCAGTGACAATGGCTATTTGTGAGCCGATCTGAATAAAATTCGTTTTGTAAGCTCTAGGGTCAGAATAAATGGAAACACGTGTTTTTTTATTTCGGGAAGTTCACTCCAAAGGTCGGAATATGGGTGCGGGGGTGGGTTTTTAGCCGATATGTATTAAATTTGGTTTGAAAGCTCTATGGGCCAATTAAATAGGATAAAGTTTTTAGCTTTGCGCATACTCACCCTCAAGGTCGGATAATGGGTGCCGGGGGTGGTTTCAGCGTTTGTACGCTTAATGGGCCAACTAGGTGGAAAATAACTTTCTCATTTCTGATGGTCGGAAAATGGGGGCGGGGGTGGTATCATTGCCAACGTTTTTTTCATTATTTTGCTGGCTATACTGATGGTGGCGAAGCGAAGCGGGCCGGGTTATATGCTAGTCTCTATATATATAAAAGAGTTTGTCCTGACTGATTGGCAATCAACGCAGAGCCTGAACGGTAAAAGATAGAAAGCTGAAATTTTCACAGAAGTTTCCTTATGAGTTGAAAGTGAGCACTAAGGCGGGGTTTTGAAAATTCCACCCCTAAAGGGGTGGAAAACTCCCCGGAAAAGCAACTATGGGGAAAATTTTGATTTTCATCCGATTGACTTGAAATTTGGTTTGTAAGTAAAGTAAGCGAAATAATTGGACACCTGTTTCCCAGATTTCGGAAAATCCGCCCACAAGGAAAATGACCGGAAAATTCTTCATGAAAGAATCTATTTTTCATCCGATTGACTTCAAACTCGGTTTGTGAGGATAGTAAGCTGAATAATTAGACTTGAGATTTTCCGATGATGGAAAATCCGCCCGAAAAGTCGGGAAATTCCCTGAAAATTCCAAAGGGAAAAAACTATTTTTTTTCGATTGGCTTCAAACTCGGTTTGTAAGGGTAGTTTGCTAAATAATTAGGCATGTGATTTTTTGTTGGTGGAAACTCCACCCACAAGGAAAATTTCGGGAAATTCCATATGGAAAAATTTATTTTTTTATCCGATTGACTTCAAACTCGGTTTGCAAGCATAGTATGCAAAATAATTAGACATGAGATTATTCGATTGTGGAAAATCCACCCACAAGGAAAATGGCCGGAAAATTCTATATGGAAAACCCTATTTTTCATCCGATTGATTTCAAACTCGGTTTGTAAGGATAGTATGATAAATAATTAGACATGAGATTTTCCAATGTTGGAAAATTCGCACGAAAAGTCGGGAAATTCCCGGAAAATTCCATACGGTAAAACCTATTTTTAATCCGATTGGCTTCAAAATAGGTTTGTAAGCACATTATAGAAAATAATTAGACATTTGATTTCTCGGTGGTGAAATTTCCGCCCACAGGCAAGAATAATGTTGGGCGTATTTCGGTTCAGTGACAATGGCTATTTTTTTATTTCGGAAAGTTCACTGCAAAGGTCGGAATATGGGTGCGGGGGTGGGTTATTAGCCGATATGTATTAATTTTGGTTTGAAAGCTCTATGGGCCAATTAAAAAGGATAAAGTTTTTAGCTTTGCGCATACTCACCCTCAAGGTCGGATAATGGGTGCCGGGGGTGGTTTTAGCGTATGTACGCTTAATGGGCCAACTAGGTGAAAAATATTTTTCTCATTTCTGATGGTCGGAAAATGGGGGCGGTGGTGGGATCATTGCCAAACGTTTTTTCATCATTTTGGCGGCTATACTGATGGTGGCGTAGCGAAGCGCGCCGGGTTATATGCTAGTATGTGTATATAATAAAATATGCTTACTCTCATATTACGTTTGTTGTTGTTCTCTTGTTTTGTATGTTCAAGTGGTAATTGGTCTACATATGTATTAGGCGAAACGCCGACCTATCATATTTGGTTGGTGTGTCGTTCAATGGCCGGATGCTTGTGCATTTCAACAACGATCAGTTGTGTTGCAATTTTGGACAGTGGCCGCGTTAATGGGAGCTTGCGTATGGGTGTAGTCTAGGGGGTTTAGGGGGTGAACTGGTAAGGGTGGTAACTCCTCCCCCCCTGGAATAAAGCGACGGCCAAAGTGATGGAATCTCAGCCATAGCGAAATTAGGAATGATTGTTTCGGGTTTGAAGACGGCAGATCTCATTCTGGCCTGTAATGATGTGATCCCTATTGCTATTGCTACGACAATGAGTACAATGTAGGTTGCAATGGGTTGACCAGCTTGAAATGGGTTGACCAGAAAACATTGAATGCGTCAGCGCAAAAGGGAGATATGGAGAAGGAATACAAAACAATAACGGAATATGACTACAAGGCAATAAGTACTGTTGTGAGACTAGAATTTTTGATAAAGCGATTAGCGAACGACGAAAACACAAAGGGCTCAGCAAAAGAAGATAAAACGCATAGCGAAAGAAGCGAGGAGAGCAAATTGCAATTACCGAAGCTTAAACCAATTGAGTTGAAGAAATTTAACGGAGCCTTTGAAAATTGGCTACCCTTTTGGACACAGTTCAAGATAGCGGTGCACGAGAACTCGATGTTGGACTCGGCCACTAAATTCAATTACCTTAACGATTCTCTTACCGGAGCGGATGCGGCAACAATAGCTGGATTTATTCCAACCGAAGCGTGCTACAACGATGCCATCGATTTATTGCTTGAAGAATACGGAGACTCTGACAAAATAACTGAGAAATATGTCCAAAAGCTGCTTAAGTTTAAAAATGTTCAATCCAAAAACGATGTGAAAGGGCTGCGGCAGTTGTATAACGAAACCTAGCTACAACTCGAACCCTAACAGCCCTTGGAGTTCCAGCTTCTAATTATTGCATTATGGTCGTTTCTCTTATTCTAAAGACCATTCCCACACATACGCGTGGCATATCATAGAATGCGCAAGCGAGAAGAGATCAGTCCGAAAGCTTTCAGTTCAACAGTTATTGAGAACACGGACCAACTCACTACATTACTGGAATATATAAATGTGTAAGTGGATGCATTGAAAAAGGCGCAGTTGTCAGAGAGCGAGAGTAAGCGAACCAGAGAGCGAACATACATTCCAGGAACAGCTGTTGTATTGTACTCAGCGCAAGAAGCGAACAAGAAACAATGTATTTTTTGCAAGCGTACTAACCTTGAATTGAAAGATTGTTAAGGCAAAGGTAAAACTATTGCGGAACGTAAAAACATGCTATGAAACGAAGGACGATGTTTTCGGTGTGGTAAACCAAACCACACGTCAAAATTCTGTAAGAATCAGTTCATAAAATGCACTTCATGTGGAGGCAGACATATGACTGCTCTGTGCGAAAGAACGTGTACAAGTGGAACAGCGATTGAAACTCAAAACATAGCGAACGAACAAAACACGACCATTCTGAGTACCTCAGTGGAGTGTATTGCTAATGAAATTTACTTGCAAACAGCGAAAACCGTCCGTCCGTCCGTCCGTCTGTCCGTCTGTCTGTATGAACACCTAGATCTCAGAGACTATAGGAGCAAGAGCTACCATTTTTTCAGTGTAGACTTGTATTGTCTGCACGCAGATCAAGTTTGTTTCAAATTTTTGCCACGCCCCCTCCCGCCCCCGCAATATCAAAAAACCTCATATCTCCCACAATTTTAAATATAGATTGTTCGAACCTTCTAGACATATAATTTAATCGTCATTACCTATCGATCCGCGGTACATGATTTTCGGATCAGATGAACGATAGTAGAGTTGCCGCCTCCGCAATTTGAAAAATACCTCATATCTCCCACAATTTGGAAAATAGATTGTTTGAACACTTTAGACATATATTTTTATAATTATTACCTATCGATCCGCCGTACATCAATTCCCGATCAGATGAACGATAGTAGAGTTGCCACCCCCGCAATTTGGAAAATACCTCATATCTCCCAGAATTTAGAAGATAGATTATTCGAACCCTCTAGACATATATTTTAATCATCACTACCTATCGATCCGCCATACATCGTTTCCTGATCAGATGAACGATAGAAAAGTTCACGCCCCCGCAATTTGAAAAATACATCATATCTTCCACAATTTTGAAAATAGATTGTTAGAACCATATAGACATATATTTTAATCATCATTATCTATCGAACCGCCATACATCATTTCCTGATCAGATGAGCTATAGTAGAGTTACCTCCCCCGCAATTTGGAAAAAAAAAACTCATATCTTCCACGATTTGGACATGTTGATATCCTGAGTAACGGGTATATCGAAGTCGAGCAGGGCCGACTTCAACTTACACTCTCGTTCAAATCAGCTGTTGAGCTGGATAAATATACTTTACTTTAAAAATTTTTACAAAAATGCAGCAATAGAACATCTCAACCTGAAATTGATATAGGGACGTGACTTATTCGGGTTCTGTTGTGGTTTGGCTTCTAATCTAAATAAAAAATTACAAGTGACTGAGCTTTTGAATAACTGAACAAAAACGAGCTCTGGAATTGTTACCTACTAACTGATTAAAAATATGGTGCTAGTAGGATGTGGACTTGTTTAAATTAACCTCAATTGATTATTGAATACTTCAATTTTTACAGAAAGGAAGTCCTGCATGAAAAGGATAATATAGTAGATGGCATAGGACTGCCCAACTGGGAGCTGGTCGTGGGCCAATTTGTTTCCTGGCTGTGTGTATTTCTATCATACGTCGTGGTGTTAAAAGTTCGGGCAAGGCCTCATACTTTTTGGCCCTCTTCCCTTATGTCATTATGGGCGTCTTGCTGGTGCGTGCGGATACCTTGCCTGGTGCCATGGATGGCATTTACTATTTCATTAAACCCAATTGGGGTAGAATTTTGGATCCGAAAGTCTGGTATGCAGCTGTAACGCAATGCTTCTATTCGCTATCCGTGTGCTTTGGCAACATTATTATGTACTCGTCTTTTAACAAATTCGGACACAATGTGCATCGAGACGCTACTATAGTTACTGCCTTGGATACGGCCACCTCGATGTTGGCTGGTTTCACTTTTTTTGGCATCTTGGGTCATTTGGCTCATGAAATTGGCACAGATGATATAGGCAGTGTGGTCAAGGGTGGCGCAGGATTGGCTTTTATTTCTTATCCCGATGCCATAGCCTTTCTGATGCTGTTTGTGCTGGGAATTGGCTCGAATATAGCCATGACTTCGTGCTCGGTGACGGCCATAAGGGACTATATTGGCGACTCTGCTGGATTGTCTTTACCCCCCTCATAATGACCGTCATTTTAATCTATTTCTTTGCCACCTATGAACCTTTAACCTACAATGAACAAATCTATCCCAGCTGGGCTTATGGTAAGTCTTTTTCAGCAGCTAATTCTCAAGCTTTTTAATATGCTTTTAAATATTTACAGCTATGGGCTGGGCCATTACTGCCTTTGGTATTATACAGTTGCCGGTGTGGATGGTTGTGGCCATCATTCGCAAACCAGGCAAAACTTGGTTGGACAAACTACGCGGAGCCTTTACACCCAAAAAACATTGGGGTCCCGTCGATCCTCTATTGCTGGAACAGTATCACAAAGAAATTGAACACGAATTGTTACCAAAACGTGGCAAAGGATTTTGGTCTAGCATTAGGCAGAACATTCTTGGTTAGATACGAGAAAAAGTGTGTGTAAATAGTTTGTCCTTAGGGTTAAGTTATGAAAAGTATATGCCAGATCTATATGTGTTTAGTACTTTTAAGTTTGCCAATAAAGTAACTATGTGAAAAACTCAGAGTTTCCCCCTATACAGTACTGTTCCCCCTATAAAGTACAGTATGAAGTTGACCTACAATCAATTAAAAACAAATTTACAAAATTCTAAACCTTCTTCAAAACGAAAGCGTAAGTTAAAGTCGGCCCTACCCGACTTCGATATAACCGTTTCTCATGGGGAGAAGTACTTAATTTCTTTCAATAATGTCAATTAATAAAGCCCTAAAATTTTCACTGACATATATGTTAATATTAACCTTAAGTTGGTAGATAGAGCGGAAGATAACCCCAAAAACATGGCATCAGTTGAACTTTTTATATCTCCGATATACTACAGTGGGCGAAAAATATCGTGAATTTCTATACACTGCTCCACAAACTGGAAGTCGATTTATCCCCAATGAAACAAACCAACTTTTTCTTAAGTATTTTGGGCCGCTAAGCAAGAAAATCGCCATGATAAAATTCTATCGGCTAGTTATCGAAATATTTTTAATAATCTTTTTTTCTCGATATTTTTAAAAGCTGCCTGCACTTAAGTTCTCATAACTTATTTGTTTTAACACCGATTTGGAAGTTCTAAAAAAATTATAGAGAAACGAGAGCGTAAGTTGAAGTCGGCCCTGCTCGACTTCGATATACCCGTTACTCAGGGTAAGGTTGCCCAAATTGTGGGAGATATGAGAAATTTTCAAATTGCGGGGGCGGGAACTTTTCTATCGTTCATCTGATCGAAAAATGATGTAAGGCGGATCGATAGGTAATGATGATTAATATATATGTCTAGAAGGTTCGAACAATCTATATTTAAAATTGTGGGAGATATGAGGTTTTTTGATATTGCGGGGGCGGGAGGGGGCGTGGCAAGAATTTGAAACAAACTTGATCTGCGTGCAGAAGATACAAGTCTACACTGAAAAAATGGTAGCTCTAGCTCTTATAGTTCCTGAGATCTAGGTGTTCATACAGACGGACAGACAGACGGACATGTCTATATCGACTCGGCAATTGATGCTGATCAAGAATATACTTTATGGGGTCGGAGATGCTTCGTTCTGCCTGTTACATACATTTGCACGAACTTAGTATTACCTTTTTCTCTACGAGTAACGGGTATAAAAACTTGGATAATTATTTTGTTTTTAGACAAAAATGTGCAAGGGAGAGAATTTTATTTCAATAGGCTCAAGGGGGCCTTCTACCTTTCGAACAGTGAAATCATAAGAGCTTTTTTCAGTTTGTATTTTGAATTTGTGTTAATAATTAAAGCTAGGTACTCAAACACGAATAACATTCTCGCTGCCTATCTAATTACATGGCTCTTCGAATGTGCTCTTCGAATTTTCTCAAAGCATTCTAAGAGGCCGTACTCAGACGTCTAGAAAGCGCTCGTATAATGTGCATGGGGCTGCCAGATCGTTTGTCAAAAACAGCTGATACATTCTCGTAGGGGGGTCTTCGAATTATGAAACATGTTTGATAATTCGAAGAGGTACCTCTTAGAATCGAGCACAGAATTTGAAAAAATGGTTTCAAAGAAGACCAAAAGGCAAAACAAAAACAATTTGGAGAACTTTGCGGAGGATGAACATGTTGCGGTGCCCAAAGCGGTCAGGATGATACCTATATAAAGGGATTTGGCCAACAATTTGCCGCTCTTAGGTTATTGCATCCTCTTTCAGTGATACGCGAAATAGACACAAGAAAACAACCATGACAATGCCCATGACCTCTGCATTTCACATAGAGCCATCCATTTTCAATTTTATAAACATTTATTTTACAATCTCTGTTGCCCGCTTATTTTGTAAACAAAGAACACCTGACAAAACCAGAGTGACCATTTCGGATTCAGTGCCTGTGTACAGCCTTTTCGCTGTGGTTTGGTCACCCTACATTCTAAGAGGCCGCTCTTCGAATTATGAAACAATTCTAGCAGCGAGAATGTTATTCGTGTCTGAGTACCTAGCTTAACTTAGGTTATTGGAATTGAAAACGGTTAATGAGGTTATGATCAGAATTGATGTAATTATTTGTAACTATGTAACTATAACTATTTAGTCATTATATTTAATCCTTCTATTTTCTTCTGTTCTGTTTCTTCTATGTACATCATGCATTTAATTTTATATATATTAAGAGTGCGCTTCTAATGGGTATGATATTCAAATTCAAAAAATCATGCGATAGATTTTAGTGCGAACAGCTATTCTATGATTAGAGTCTTAGGCAGACAACACAATGGTCTTAATATTTGCCATATTAATGCTCAGAGTATAGCAAAAAAGATAGATGAATTTAGGTATCTGTTTGTGATGTTATTTGTATATCTGAATCGTGGTTTCTGCCTGATATGTGTGATACTGTAATATCTTGTGAATAATAATGTAGTTCGTGCTGATCGTTTGGGCCATGCTGGGGGTGTGGCAATTTACCTAAACAACAAATTAAAGTCTAAACTTATTTGTAAGCATAATTAGGGATCTGCAATAGAATATATATTTTTAGAAATAAGTGGTTCTAAGTATGAGCATAAAATATGTACTCTTAGGTTGTGTTTATCGTCCCCATCGTAGCATAGATTATAGTGATTTTGTCTCTGTGTTATCTGACTTGACCCTGAATTATAATGATGTTATTATTAAAGGCGACTTAAACAGCAATATCCTAAGGGAAAACCACCTTAGTAACACCATGGAATCACTAGAATTAAACTTAGTAAGCCACATCACTCCAACACATTTCACAAGTTTCACATTTCACAAGTACCTGCAGCAGCTTACTGGACGTAATGCTTGTAAACTATATTAAAAAGGTACTTTTATATGACCAGCTTACTGCTTCAGGGTTTTCAAAACATGACCTCCTTTTTATGACTTATGATATATACCTAAATGTTAGTGAATGTACTTATAGAGATTACAAAAAGATTAACTATGACTATTTACATGTTGAATTTAATAAATATAACTGAAATGAAATACAATCTTTGACGTCCGTTAACTCACAGGTTGGACAGCTGCAATCAAACTTAGTGAACTTGTACAATGCATGTGTTCCAATAAGAACAAAAGTCATTAAACCACGCGAAAAGCCCTGGTTCAACAATAACACTAAAGTGGCAGTTAATCGGCGGAATGAGGCCTTTAAGAAAATGGAAGAGACTTAAAAACTTCGAGGTATACTGAGTTCAAGCATATGAGAATAAATGTAGTAAAGCTGATAAAGAATGCTAAATGCTCATATTACCAATCCAAATTCAACAATGCAGTTTGTACTAGAGAAAGATGGAGAGAACTCAAAAGACTACGCATAGGAAAACAAAAGACTTTATCTCAAGGTGAGACCGACGTTACCAAAATTAATGAATAATTTGTGCAATGCCAAGTACCTGAAGCAACCGCCAATAATTATAACTGTACCTAATAACATTTGTGATATTAGTTTAAGCTTTGCATGTGAGTCAATGATGTCTATTCAGTCTATTTTAAATGTTAAATCTAACGCTGTTGGATGATGTAAAGTCCAAAATTTTTAAAAATAATTTTGCCTGCATCCTACATGTACGCACAGCACATTATAAACTCTGGCGATAACTACCTCGATCTTTCCAGCCAACTGGAAAGTTGAAAAAAATAATGGCATTTCCAAAAAGCTAATGGGGACTATCGACCAATCTCTACAGGGTTGCCCATATTCGACGGACCCATGTTTTTTTCAAAAAAAATCAAGAAAAAATAAAAATTTGGCGGTTGGCAATCTTAATCATTTAATTTGTTCCAAGTAGATTTGTTTACATCAATTTTTGAATATGATATCTCTCAAATGTGCCGCCTCCCGGCGTTGATGGCGTATGCGCCCTTTTTGAGCATTTTCCACGTTTTCGCCAACATTTCGGCCGGAATAGCGGTTATTTCTTCACGAATGTTGTCCTTGAGCTCTTCTACGGTCCTTGGCTTGTTAACGTAAACCTTGACTTCAAATATCCCCACAAGAAGAAGTCAGGCGGCGTCAAATCGGGCGAACGCGGTGGCCAGTCCAAATCACCACTTTTCAATTTCTTCAGAAAATCGATTGTTATGCGACTTGTGTGCGGTGGAGTGCCGTCTTGTTGAAACCAGAACTGCCTCATACGCTTTCGACGAATAATTGGCATCACAAAAATTGGTCATCATGTCGCGATAACGCTCCCTGGTTGATGGTAACAGCATGCCATTTTATTTTGGAAGAAAACGGCCCAATGACCGTTTTCTGCACAACGCCGCACCAAACTGTGACTTTTTCGTCATGAAGAGGCACTTCTTGGAATCTCCTGAGGATTTTCAGTGGCGTAAATATGGCAATTTTGCTTATTTACGGTCCCATTCAATTTGGGCTTCATCGGACATTTTTTAAAAGCACGTTGAGTTTTCAAAATTGACTTGTTCTGTTGAATGTAAATTTCAACCATTTAAGAGCGCTCGCGTGGGTGTGTATTGTTCCATGGTAAAAATCTTTAGACCGACGCTTCAAAACGCGGTATTAGATCTGGCATCTCGTCAAAAAGTTATGGCGTTGCCAGATGGGTCCGTCGAATATGAGCAACCCTGTATACTGCCATTTATTGCAAAGGTTCTTGAAAATTTAATAGCCTGTCAAATCAACAATTTTATGAATAATAACAGTTTTTTTGAGCAATAAACAATCTTTTTTTAGGAAAAAAAAGAGGTGGAACGACCGCTATTATAAATATATTTGAGGACATCAGGAAAAACATGGATGACGGTAATGTGACACTATTGACACTGCTTGACTAGAGCAAAGCTTTTGATACTGTCAACCACGACATACTATGTGATAAACTGAAAACATTGTATAGCTTCTCTACTTCTGCACAAAAACTGCTTAGTTCTTACCCTAACTAATAGGCGTCAAGCTGTTGTTACATCGTCCAATACTTCAGCATTTTTGCCCCTTAAACGTGGAGTCCCTCAGGGTTCAGTTCTTGGCCCATTATTGTATTCTATTTATGTAAATGATCTGCCTGATGTCTTGTCTGAATGTGAAGTTTTTTGTATGCCGATGATGTTCAAATGTATGTATGTCGTCCTCGTCTAAAATTGATGAATGTGTTAATGTGTTAAGCTATGAGTTGTCTAAAGTGTGCGAATGGTCAAACAAGAATGGACTAGGATTAAATTCAAGAAAATCAAAATGTATTGTAATATACAAAAGAGCAGTTGATACGGAAAACTTGCCAAAATTAAGAATAGAGAATAAAATTATAGAATATGCAGAAAGAGTATGCAACTTGGGAATCACCCTCAATCAAACTCTATCCAGGGGCGACCATATAAACAAGGCTGTGGGTAAGACGTATGGATCCCCAGGTTGCTAAACCTAACCCAGCACTTTTTACCCATTTCACTTCGACTCCTAATACTAAGACTTACCACACCTGGCCTGTTCTATGTAGTAGAAATATTTGGAACGTGTGCACAAAGCATAAACGAGTAGCCTTCACAATATTGCTAGATACGTATTTGACCGTAAACCGACTGACCATATCTCAAATTACTCCAGGAAGATTTTTGACCTTATGTTAGATAGTTGGATAGATTACACTGCGCAACATTTTTACGGTCATCGATTTTGAACCAATTTTTGAGAATCGCCACTGTACTTGCAAAAACTGGAAATTCTGCATTATTACTTTTGCCAATTTTGTTCGGGTTTTGATTTTATGTTATCATCCATTTTTTTGCTCAAACTGGATTTTGACAACTTTTTCGATATTTTGATACGGCAATATCTCGTAAACCGACAGAAAATTTTTTTTTCTGTCTTCAGCAAAGTAGTATGTATCGAATGGGAGAAAAAATATGCGAAACAAATTTTCAAAATCGGGAAAACTTAAATTTTTAAACAATTTTTTTACAATTTTTGGTCAATATAGCTAAACGCTGAAAAGCTGTTTGTTTTGGTTTGGGAGCATTCCAACAACAAGATAAATAAAAACGAGCCTCGACTCCAGAAGCCGTCGCAATTGCGATCCCGCCAAGTTGACGGCTATTGCCAAAAATTAAGTCGAAGCAATAGGAGCTGCTGGGAGCTTGCCCATCGCTGATTTAGAGTGACAATTATTTTAAAAGCAGAAAAACATTCAAAATTTTAAAATGAAAATTACCAAGTCCCCAAAAATAAATGATATTTGTTCCGTTTGTGGTCATAGTGTTGAAAAAGACAAAAGAGCAAACAAATTTGAAGATGATGGACCACAGAAATAGATATGCCATTGAATCCTTTATATTCAGATTATAATGAATGATAATGAAGACTCAGATGATGATTTTAAACCACCCACGAGAAGATTGAGATCATCAGAACCAGGGTCCGTCAAAATTCAATGGATGTCAACAATTAACATATTTTCATCTCTATTTCATACACAAATAAAAACAATAAACTCATAATAATAGCCATAAGATGAATTGAAAAATATTTTTCATTCAATATAAAGCAAAAAAAAGACATATTAGTGGATGTGTGGTCGAGTTATTGACCAAAAATTGTAGAAAAATATTAAAAAATTTAAATTTTTGAGATTTTTAGGCACAAGATGCAATTTTTTCGGGTAAGTTTGTTTCGCATATTTTTCTCTCATTCGATACCTACAACTTTGCTGAAGACAGAAAAAAAAAAATTTTTCTCGTTTTATGAGATATAGCCGTATCAAAATATCGAAAAGTTGTCAAAAAAATCCAGTTTGAGCAAAAAATGGATGATAGCATAAAATCAAAACCCGAACCAAATTGGCAAAAGTAATAATGCAGAATATCTAGTTTTTGCAATACTTTCAGTGGCAATTCTCAAAAATTATTCAGATTTTATGTGTTGCACTGTGTTATAGAGCATCAATATTTTTACATAACATAATAAGCACCAAACAACCGAATTACCTATATGAAAACTTGATTTCTCTGCCTCAAGACGTACTAATAAAATTGTCTGCCCACGACATAGCTTATCCACATCTGAAAAAATTTTGATGATATATATGCTGTTCGCCTCTGGAACAATCTGCCGCATGAATTGGAAGTCAAAATTAGAAGCGCACTACAATTTAAAACTAAACTATTTGCACATTTTCAAAATCTAAACCATAAGTTATTAAAATAATAGCATATAAGCAATTTATTTGTTTTTGTTTCTCAATGTAACTTATATATTTCTCTTTTTATACACTTGAAAAGTGTATATTAATTTTGCCCAGAAGTTTGAAAACGCATAGAAATATTCATTTCCGACCACATAAATTATATATATTCTTTAACGGGACGACGAGCTGAGTTCAATTTCCGTCTGTCCGTCCGTCTGTCCGTCTGTCTGTTTCGCGAACTAGTCTCAGTTTTAAAGCTATCGAGCTGAAATTTTACACAATCTTTCACGCACGCAACCAATAGCGGACCGGCCGGCTTTACTAGGATCGGAAAATTTTGGAAAATTTGTTTTCTACTACGGCACAAACCTTGGTGTATGTTAGTTTTATAAAAGGGATAAAGTATTTTAAGAAAAGTTTTTTTTTTTCTGCACGATAAATTTTTCCTATATATGTTTGACCTAAACCAGCCGGAGTAAAAAAACAGCGAAGTATGTTGTTTTTTTTATACCCCTCGTTTGTCACGATGTTTGTAACGCAGTGAAGGAAGCATTTCCGACGAAATAAAGTATATATATTCTTGATCAGCATGAGCGAGCTGAGTTATTTCCGTTTGTCACGTCTGTTCGTCCGTCCGTCTGTCCGTCTGTTTCTATGCTATCTCTCCCCTCAGTTTTAAAGTTATCTTGATTAAACTTTGCAAAATGCCTTTAAATACAAATACGGATCGATGACTATATCATATAGCTGCCATAGGAACGATCGGTCTAAAAACTAGTTCTAATGAGAAAAACTTTTTTGTTTTCCATCGTAGCACCAATCATGGTAAATATAAGTTTTTATATGCTTCCAAAATATGGAAAAATTTATCAAAATCGGATGACTATATCAAATTGCCATATAAACGGTCGGTCCAAGAACTAGTTCTAGTGAGAAAAACTTTTTGTATTTCATCGTAGCGTCTGCACCAATCGTAGATATTATTTTCTTCTGAATGTCAAAACCGAATTATATAGCTGCCATATAAACGGTCGGTCCAAAAACTAGTTCTAGTGAGAAAAAACTTTTGTGTTCCGTCGTAGCGTACACAAATCGTGGTATATACAGTTTTATATGCCACCCATTCTGGAAAAATTTATCAAAATCGGATGACTATACCATATAGCTGCCATATAAACGGTCAGTCAAAAAACTAGTTCTAGTGAAAACCTTTGTGTTTTCCATCGTAGCGTCACGAATCGTGGTATATTATTTCTATATGCTTCCACACAATTCTGAAAAAATTTATCAAAATCGGATGACTATAGCATATAGCTGCCATATAAACGGTCGGTCCAAAAATAAGTTCTAGTGAGAAAAACTTTTTTGTTTTTCCATCGTAGCGTCACCAATCGTGGTATATATTAGTTTTATATGCTTCCACACAATTCTGAAAAAATTTATCAAAATCGGATAACTATAGCCTATAGCTGCCATATAAACGGTCGGTCAAAAACAAGTTCTAGTGAGAAAAACTTTTTGTTTTCCGTCGTAGCGTCACAAATCGTGGTATATATCAGTTTTGTATGCTTCCACACAATTTTCTGAAAAAATTTATAAAATTCGGATGACAATAGCGTATAGCTGTCATAGGAATCGATCGGAAAATTCTTTTACTAGAAAAAGCTTTCTATGTTATCCTATTTTTTTCGAGATTTAAACTTTTTTTATCTTTTAATGGTAGCGCCCTTCGCGAAGACTGTAAGTTATTTAAAACATCGGCGTAGACGATGTTAGCCTTCTATTTTTTTTATTGAAATTTAAATTTAAGCAAAGTATTCAAATTTAACGATTGCATTGTTGTGACTAGTGCCGCTTAAACACCAGTTTTCAATAACTTGTAGCACTTGGAAGTAAGTAAGTAATAAATAAATAAATAAATAATTCTGGCCCACAATCATATTTTCCAATATTGGAGCAACGTTGAAAATACTCACGTTAGAAAGAACATTGCTATATTCTAAAAATGGATACGTAGGTTGCTCTATATATTTCTGACCTAATAATGAAAACGCGAAATATTTATAATTACAAATGGTGTTTTTCAAAGTATTCTCCAGCAAGGTTTACACACTTTAGCATGCGCTCAAAAGCAATTGTCGAAGCACTTTTTCCGGAGAATATAGCAATTGGTCAAATATTTCGATCTACAGAACAATCATTTGCTAATGCTCAAATGAACTACTGGGTACATCTTCACGCATTGTGAATTTCTGACGAACTAAATGGATAGACGAGATGACCCTAAAAACAGCATTCAGTTTTAAGAAATATATTTGAAGCGCGCAGACCACTTGCGTGAATCCCTTAAAATTAACAATAATTAGAAAATTTGGAATATTAAATTAACTACGAAGCTTGGTTTATTATAACCAGAAGCTTCCTCTTGATATGCCTTTGAAGACCAGACCGAAATAACGATAAGTTGAGGACTGACTCAGTACCGGCCACTTGAAAACTCAGGCTCGACTTGCCCGTGCAAACTGCGACGACGCGTATGGCGCTCGCTCTGGGTGACTTTGCAGGCCTAGAAAACAGGAAAGACGGATTTTATAAGCATTCACACACACAAATCCCACTGCCACTTACCATGCGGCGGTAGCGATCTTTCTTCTCTTGCTTAACGCACACCATGCACGCGCGTTTATATTACCAACTCCTTGGGCTTCAAACCGCAAATGTTTTCGCCGATAAGTCCTAATCGAAATTGAGGTAGCCATTGTTGGTCACTGGGCACGGTTTACCACATATTTTGCGCTTTTTCAGCTAGGACGCCTGGATTGCAGGCAGACTTCTTCGGCTTGGGCTTTGCACAAGCAGGCTTGCGTTTCTTGCCGCACAGGGTTGGCCTTGCGCTTTTTGGCACAAGGATTTCGTTTGCGCTTCATGGCTCAAGTATTCGTTTTACGCTTCTTCGCCGGGCACATATCCGATGCAGAGGGATCGGGCGTATCGCAATCGGTAATTGTCTAGTATAGCAGCCTACTCGCAAGAAAATTCCAAAAATTCCCTTCGATAGATCGCGAATTATGAAGAATTTTCATGCCCAAAAACGCGGGGGTCATCCGTCGTTTCTTTTTAAACGAATTTTAAAGTTGTAATTTTTGCCCATACAAATACATGCTTGATCACATATGCTTTTCGATTTCTGTTTGTTTTTTCAATAAATATATTAAAATCAGGGACCGGAATAGTTACTGTAACAGTTAAAATAGAAATTAACAGTTATATTGCAATTTTATATAAAAGTTGTATATTAAGAATTCTTCGATTTATTTTATTTTGACAAATTCCAAAAAATACCAATTATTTTATGATTTTTATTTTATTACTCTGATCATAACAATTTGATTTTTATAAATTTTTTTACTTGATAACAGTTATTGATGACTTTTTAAATAAAAGTCATCAATAAAAATAATCAAGACTTTTATTTAAAGTCAATTTGCATATATCGCAATAATAAGCCATTGAGGAAAAACTTGTAAACATAATCTTAATCAGCTGGCCTAATTCGAGTAACATCAAAATTAAATTTTATTTTCACTTTATTTTTAGTAAAATCTTTTGAGATTGCATGACAATTCATATCTCTCAATTCATTCTTTAGTAACTCTCTCTCTCCTTACCTTGGTAGCGGGCACCTTCTTTGGTTAACCTTTGTCATTATACAAATGGGAAAGAGCAATTTTTTTCTTCCCAATATTTCATATGTCGATGTCATGGCTTAAAAATAAATACGATGTGTTTCTCTTGCCGAGTTGATCAAATACTTTACGATTGGTCCTCAATGGCTCTATCATTGCGATATATGCAAATGACTTTTATGCTATGACTTTTAAAATTAAAGTCTTTGAATAATTTTTTATTGATGACTTTTATTTAAAAAAGTCATCAATAACTGTATCATGAAAATTTTATATATAAAATCATAAAATAATTAGTATTTCAGGAGTTTTAAAATAAAAATCCAAAAATAATTGTTATTTCAAGTTTTATTATAAAAACGCAAAATATAACTGTTAAATAATGACTTTTTTGATAAAACTTATAACCTTTGGTCCCTGATTAAAAAATTATTTTCGCGATCCATCGATGAATATTTTATTGTACCCAATAAAGAAAGTAATTTTTTAAAATACGCGCACATTTTCCATTACTCACCTCAGCAAAATGAATATCATTAACGATGTTTTCTTTTTCGGGATTATATAACTGACCAATAGCCAGGAAGATGTTATGGATCCTATCCTTGTGACTTGGGAATAATAAAACATAAACTTGGCCAAATATCCTGGATAGTGCATTTTTTTTCGGCCAAAATGAGGCAACTCGGCCTTCACGTCCCGCCACAGCCTTTCTATGTTTTGTGTGTGTGCTTGTGTAGAGGGATCCACAAAATTTTGAGAATGGTTCACCGCGTTTGTAGAAAAAAAAGGTATTTTTGCGGATACTTTCATTGAAATTATGCATTTCTTGATCTTTATTGCCCATGGTTGTAGAGTCAACTGTTTACGGCACCGAAAGAATAGTTTGCCCTCATCTTTTGCTATCTTAGTCAGCAGAACAATTTCCCACATTTTTATACACTTGAAAAGTGTATATTTATTTTGCCCAGAAGTTTGTAACGCATACAAATATTCATTTCCGACTCGGATGACTATATCATATAGCTGCCGTAGGAACGATCGGTCTAAGAACTAGTTCGATTAAAAAAACTTTTAGTTTTCCGTTGTAGCGTCACTAATCTTGGTACATGTTATTTTATATGCTTCCACATAATTCTGGAAAAATTTATCAAAATCGGATATCGCCATAAAGCCCATCGGTCGATTAGTCGTTGTGAACAAAGCTTTTTGATTTCTTCCCATCGTAGCGTTCTCAATCGTAAAGTATTTATTTTCTTTATATTATTTTCCACACAATTCTGCGAATTTTTTGTCAAAATCGTATGGCCTATAGCATATAGCTGCCATATAAACGGTCGGTCAAAAAACTACTTCTAGTGAGAAAACTTTTTTTTGTTTTATCCTTAGCGTCCCCAATCTTGGTATATTTGTATCCTAGCGTTCCCCCAATCTTGGATATATATATATCAAAATCGGATGATTAGCATATACATACATAGGACCGATCGGTCAGAAAATGTTTTACTAAGAAAAGTTTTTTTTTTGTGGTATTAAATTTTTTATTATCAATAATCTAATAATTTTAAATATCGATATCTATATCCTATATATATTTTTTCCAGTTAAATCACTTGAAGTAAAGTTTTTCAAGTGTATTAAAACCTTTGTTTTTCTTGTAAACATTTGTGACGCTTTAAATACTCAATAACCTTATATTCGTCAAATTTGACAAAAAATTGCGACACCGTGCACTCCATTTTGATTAGAATTATTGAATGAACAATAAAAAATCCAATTAAATTTGAATTAAATTGCTCAAAACACAATATGTTTTATTAGGTAAAAAATCAAATTCCAAAAATCGTTTAAAAAGAAACCATGGATGACCCCAGCGTTTTTTCTGCATGAAAAATCTTTATAATTCGCGGTCCATCGAGGGAAATTTTTTTTGGAATTTTCTGAGAGTAGTCCGCTTTACTAGACATTTACTCGCAATCTAGCAAAAAGTGGCCAAGGGATTCGCTTTTACTGGCCATAAGGCGAAATCGGTCCTTGTCGCTCAGAGATAACTTGCGCCACATCTTGGAGCCTTCCTTCGGGGCATTTACCATGCTCCGTCACCTTTACCAGCTACTGGCGAAGGCTGTGAAGTAGCCATGAAGTGCTTTATAATGGCGACTAAAATTTGTTAAAGGATTAGAAAGCCTTCTATTCTATACTCACCTTGAGGATAATATTATAAAACAACTTTATTCAAAATTTTGTTTAAAACTATAGAACTGTAGTCGACGACTGTAAGAGTTGGAATGAATATACTAGGAAATTCGTCTAGGCATGTAGGCTGGCAAGGCTTGCTATTTTCATACAAACAAACTAACACATCCATGTCTGTACTTGTACCTTACAGAGGGGGAAGACTTAAGCCCAATCCTACGTAAGGCATCTATGAGAACTCATATATTCCATTGACACAGCATTGCTTAAGAATTCTTACTCTCCTCAAAAATTCATTAAGTGATAAGAAAGGCTTCTATTAAATCTCACCTTAAGGATAATATTATAAATCACTAAAATCTCAAACAAATGTTTTACTATTTTTTGTTCGAGGATAATAAAACAATCTTATTATAAATCATGTTTACAACTGTAGAACTGTAGTCGACGACTGCACGTGTTGGAATGAATAAACTAGGAAATTTGTCAAGGTTGACAGCCAAAGGCAAGGCATGCTATTTTCTCAAGAGCTAAACTAACACACTCTGTCTCCGTGTACAAGACCTTAAAGCTATTTTACTATCGGATGGGAAGAGTTTAGCAGTAGATTTCTTACTCTCCTCAAAACTTTTCAAGAATATGAAAGGCTTCTATTATATACTCATCTTGAGGATATTGTTATAAATTACTAAAATTTTTTTGGCTTTTTTTTCGAGAGAAAAAATAATACTTTTTATACACTTGAAAAGTGTATATTAATTTTGCCCAGAAGTTTGTAACGCATAGAAATATTCATTTCCGACCCCATAAACTATATATATTCTTGATCAGGACGACGAGCTGAGTTCAATTCCGTCTGTCCGTCCGTCCGTCTGTCCGTCTGTCTGTCTGTCTGTCCGTCTGTCTGTTCCTCAGTTTTAAAGCTATCGAGCTGAAATTTTGCACAGAGTCTTCTTTTTACTGCACGCAACTAATATGTCGGAACCGGCCGGATCGGATGACTATATCATATAGCTGCCATAGGAACGATCGGTCTAAGAACTAGTTCTAGTTAGAAAAACTTTTTTGTTTTCCGTTGTAGCGTCACTAATCTTGGTACATGTTAGTTTTATATGCTTCCACATAATTCTGGAAAAATTTATCAAAATCGGATCACTATAGCATATAGCTGCCATAGGAACGATCGGTCGAAAAATAAGTCTTTGTTAACAAAACTTTTTTGATTTCCATCGTAGCGTCTCCAATCGTAGTATATATTTGTTTTATATATTTCCACACAATTCTGAAAATTTTTTGTCAAAATCGTATGACTATAGCATATAGCTGCCATATAAACGGTCTACTTCTAGTGAGAAAAACTTTTTTGTTTTTTATCCTAGCGTCCCCAATCTTGTTATATATTAGTTTTATATGCTTTTACATAATTTTTGAAAAAATTATCAAAATCGGATGACTATAGCATATAGCTGCCATAGGACCGATCAGTCGGAAAATGTGTTTTACTAAGAAAAGTTTTTTTTATGGTATTAAATTTTTATTATCAATAATTTAATAATTTTAAATATTAGGGGTAATCCATTTTTTCCTGTCAGGAATTTGCTATTTATTAAAAGTGTGTGGAACCAAACTAAAAAAGTGTGACCAGAAACGGTAAAAAGACAAAGAAAGGTAAAAAAAGGCCTTAACGGTGATCTGTTGTATTTAGTAAGGCGCTTTAATTCTAAATAAATTAAAATTATGAACGAAATGCTAAATTCGGCCTAGCGACTGGATCCATATGTGTAGCCTTTGTAGGAGGATGTAGCATCAGAAATCGTAGACAGATATGGCCTCTTCAGCCACATTGTCCACACATTATTAGCTTGGAAAAAAGCCATTGAAAGCCGTCAGGCTCTAGATAATATCCAAAGTAGGGAGTATGTAGATGTGGGCACGGGCCGGGTATGGTTTTTTTTTGTACCCAGGCCAATCTTTGAAACGATCCGGGCTTATTACGGCCTGGGCCAAACCACAAAACGACGAAGCCAAAAAATAGCCGGCCCTCTAGTTATAGCCAATTAATGCCATTCGTAGTCGTATGCCCCAAAGGATTACCCTAATATGTTCAAATATAATACTAAGAACTTTGTCAACTGCAAAGACAAGTATCTTGCAGGATGAATTTACTGGGTGTGCAACAATAATAAAATATCAAATTATTTATATAAGATAACGTTATAAACATTCTCCATTGTTTGTTCTCCAACTTGGAAATCCTCAATCCATTTTTATTGTTTTGCACCCAGCATTTGCCTCCATCTTTTCGCTCATCACGTCAAAAATAATTGTAGAACATGTATTCCTGTGTTGTGTGTCAGAATTTTTAGCATCCACACACGCAAACGATAGGCCAACTATCGATAACAAACTGTGGATTTCGTTCATGTTGCTGGATACCTATGACAGGGAAAAGGTAAACAAAAATTCCTGGCACAGTTTTTTTTATATGAAGTATGCCAGAATTTTTGTTTTTGCAGTGCTGGATACCCGGCTTAAAACTGTAGAACTGTAATCGACGACTGTACTCTCCGAACGCTTCGAATGGATGAAATAGGAAATACGTCTAGGCATGTAGGTTGACAGCCAAAAACAAGGAATGCTATTTTCTCAAAAACTAAACTAACACATTCTGTCTCTTTGCGTACGATACCTTTTTATTCACTTGAAAAGTGTATATTAATTTTGCCCAGAAGTTTGTAACGCATAGAAATATTCATTTCCGACCACATAAACTATATATATTCTTGATCAGGACGACGAGCCGAGTTCAATTCCGTCTGTCCGTCCGTCCGTCTGTCCGTCCGTCCGTCTGTCCGTCCGTCCGTCTGCCTGACTGTCTGTTTCTACGCGAACTAGTCCCTCAGTTTTAAAGCTATCGAGCTGAAATTTTGCACAGAGTCTTCTTTTTACTGCACGCAACTAATATGTCGGAACCGGCCGGATTGGATGACTATATCATATAGCTGCCATAGAAACGGTCGGTTAAAAACTACTTATAGTGGGAAAAACTTTTTTATTTTCCATCGTAGTGTCACCAATCTTGGTACATATTAGTTTTATATGCGTCAAAACAATTGTGGAAGATTTAACCAAAATCGGCTGACTATAGCATATAGCTGCCATAGGACCGATCGGACGAAAAAATGTGTTTTACTAAGAAAAGTTTTTTTAAAGTATAAAATTTTTATTATCAGTGATTTAAAAATTTTAAATATATGATATCTATGTCCTATATATATTTTACCGGATAAATTAGTTGGAGTAAAGTTTTTCAAGTGTATTAAAACTTCGGCACAGTCGAAGTTAGCTTTGCCTTCTCGTTTGGTATTTATTGAATCTTCTCTAAATGAGACTAACAATAATTTTACAAATCTGAATCTAAAAACTATTTATAAGAAAACTATCTCCAATTGGATGTAGTTTTGTGTTCAGCAAGCCCTTTAGTACAATCGCTAGGTTGGGAGGTCTTTTCGGAGTCGGGAATGCGTTGCTTGCAGGGTGAGAGATTGGACAAGTTGATTAGGGTGGGCATGGAGCTTCTCTATATTTTTGATGTTTTATTTGGGCTATTTAAGTATCGACCAATGGGATTTTGATATTATTTTTATATTAGTTTTATATGTTTTCACATAATTTTGGAAAAATCTATCAAAGTCGGATGACTATGGCATATAGCTGCCCTAGTACTGAACGGTCGGAAAATGTGTTTTTACTAAGAAAAAGTTTTTTTATGGTATCGAATTTTTATTATCAATAATTTAATAATTTTAAATATCTGATATCTATATCCCATATATATTTTACCGGTTAAATTAGTTGGATAAAGTTTTTCAAGTGTATTAAAAAACCCCACAGTCGAAGTTAGCTTTCCCTTCTTTTTTTCGTTTCATTTCAATTGCCAGTACACACATATTCCCTTCAGTTTCTGACTGTGCACGTTCGATTTCTGAGACGGTTGTGTAATTAATTTATTTGTTTCGGTCCGACATTGAATATATATTTTGCAATGGAAAAACGGTCAAATTAGATAATTCTAACAATGCGGCACCGATGCCACAGCGCCAACAAAGAGGCAACAATCAGCCGAATAAAATATTGCTGGCAAACATGGCCCGCAAAGCAGCAAAATGATTCTTCCGATGGCGTTCCGGCCGAGAAAAAAGCACGATTTGGTGGTGGCCCCAACAATCAGAATGGCGGCGCTATAGCTGGTGGTGGTGGTCAGGATGTCCAGGTCCCAAAGCTAACCAGAATAAGAACTTTCATGGCAATAACGGTGGATTCGGTGGCAATCGTAATAATCGAATCGTGGAGGAAACCAGAATAGGCCCAATTTTCCAAAATGCAAATAATGCAAATCAAAGACTTCTAATTAAGCACCCAAACCGGACGGAGGAAATCCAACTGACAAAGTGAATGAAACAATTTCGGCAAATCAGTCAAATCCGAATGCCCAGCAAGGTGTTCAGCAGCAACAGCAGCAAGCTGGTGGTCAGCAGCAGCAGCAACATCAAGGACAACACCAAGGTCAAGGAGGTCCGCAGCATCACCAAGGTCAAGGCGGTGGTCCGCAGCAAGGAGGCTTTCGTCAACGCGGCGGTGGCAATAATCAAGGAGGTGGTAATAATAATTAATGCGGCGGCGGACCCGGACAGCGTGACAACAGAAATCGTGGTCCCCGTCAAGGCGGTCCTGGCGGTCAGCAGCAGCAGCAACATCAAGGACAACACCAAGGTCAAGGAGGTCCGCAGCATCACCAAGGTCAAGGCGGTGGTCCGCAGCAAGGAGGCTTTCGTCAACGCGGCGTTGGCAATAATCAAGGAGGTGGTAATAATAATCAAGGCGGCGGCGGACCCGGACAGCGTGACAACAGAAATCGTGGTCCCCGTCAAGGCGGTCCTGGCGGTGGTGGACCCAACAATGCTCGCGGCGGCGGTGGTGCCGGCAACAATAGTCGCGGTGGCGATGATTTCCACATAGTCCACCGACTGCGCAGTATTTCTGGACCACACGAGCTGCCACCCGTTGAGGTAGCCCAGAGACAAATTGTTCTCAACCGTAATCGTCTGTATGTGGGCAATCTCATTGGCGACATCACCGTTCGGCGAAAGTGGCGAAATCTTCTCGAATCTTTGAGAAGAACTTTACATTCCTCAGGTCGATTACCATGTGAATGCCGAAAGGCCAAGCGCGCTCTGGATGGCTCCCTGCGCAAGGGTCGTCAGTTGCGTGTGCGTTTTGCGCAATTTTGCGTGTCAGCAATCTGACGCCATTCGTATCCAACGAGTTGCTCTACAAATCGTTTGAAATTTTCGGTCCCATTGAGCGGACCAGCATCACAGTGGATGATCGTGGCATGATCGAGGGTATCGTTGAGTTTGCCAAGAAGTCATCGGCAAGCACTTGCTTGCGTTTGTGCAATGAGAAAGGTTTCTTTTTGACGGCATCGCTGCGTCCCTGCCTTGTGGAGCCGTTGGAGGTGAATGATGATGATCAGTTCAACCATGAGCGCAGCATTGGGCCACGTTTCGCTGATGTCAATTCGTTCGAGGGTATCGTTGAGTTTGCCAAGCACCGGCAGCAGAATGAGAAGGTTTCTTTTGAAGGTACGGCTCCGGAGGAATGAGAAACAATTGCCGTTCGTGAGGATCTGTTCAAGAGCAAGCAGGATGCTCTCAAGCGTGAGCTTTTTTAACTGTGAGTGGCAGCGGTGTGCGCACATTCATGCATCCTGTACGACTTAGTCGTCCATCGGCCGTTATCATTTATTTATGTTTGCATATTTTTTGCATTACTTTATAAATGTTATTAACATGTACTTAATTTACAGGAACTCATTTTTGCGTTAACACACCCCAGTGTTAGGAGGTGCTAAGGCGTAAATGGCACTAAGTGCATACCAGCGAGCATTTTTTGCATATCGCTAACTGGCCACACTAATATGCACCTCGTGGGTATTAGATAACAAACATTGGAAAATAATTGGAATTTAAACAATGGTAATAAGCAAACTTAATAAAATTAATTGAAAGTGACAAAAATTATTAATAGGTTGGCGGCTTTCCACATCGGGATGATGCAGACTTTGGGACCAACAGGAGCTGCCGCCCAGGCGGCATTAAATAAACAGCAGGCTGCTGTGTTTGGCTGCAAACCGTGTTAGCTGCGTCTGTTTAGGGTTCCAGACCCTCTCCTACAGCGCATTTATCCTGATTGCTTTGGCTGGTGCCAAATTTGTTTTCCGCCGGATGCCTGGATAGACAAGCAGGTGGAGCAATCTGTGGATTTTATAGAGTGAAAAAGGTTAGTTAGTTTTACGGTGATCCCACTGGTTGTGCCCCCAATCATCTCCTTTTTGTCTTGGTGTCGAAAATATCTAATTATGTGCTTCTTTTCAGATTCGGCGGGGCATAGGTTGCTGTGGATGGACCACTGACCGTGGTAGCTGCATCCGGGCAGGCATTTAAATGCATCTTGCATCTGCCAGTTGCCCAGTTGGGCCATCATGTGGTACCATCTGCAGGGTTGGCCAGGCAGAGTGGTACTTATTAACAGGGATCTGCGCGGATTGGCTATGCTTTGATTTTCTAATTGTTTTAATTTCAGGTGCAGCTTCTCGTGCGGTTGCTAGTGTTAGCTACGGACCATTGGGAATTGGGCTTGAAAAGGCATTTGGATGCCACCTGCATCCGCCGGCTGCCCAGCAGGGCCATCGTGTGGAACCATAAGAGGAACTGGAGCGTCTGAAAGGTAAGTATTAGTAAGTATTGTCCATATTCCGCCTTGGTTGCGAAGTTTCTAATTGTGTGTTTCATTTCAGGTACAGCTGCTCGTCTGGTTGCTGATAATTAGCCACGTACCTTGGAATTCGGGCATGGACAGGTATTTGGATGCAACTTGCATCCGCCAGTTGGCCAACAGGGCCATCGTGTGGAACCATCAGAGGAGCAGGAGTGTCTGAGTGGTAAGTATTAGCAGGAAACGGTGCAATTTGCGCCTTATCCATATTCCGCCTTAATTGCGAAGTTTCTAATTGTTTGTTTTATTTCAGGTACAGCTGCTCGTCTGGTTGCTGAGTATTAGCCACGGACCGTGGGGATTTGGGCCTGAGCAGGCATTTGAATGCAGCTTGCCATCGCCAGTTGCCCAGCCGGGCCATCGTGGGGACAAGCATGGGTGCAGTTGCTGTTGGTGAGGGTAAGTATTAACGGAAGCGTGAGCTGAAAATGGAAGAAAAGAAACTCGATGCTCAGATGGAATACGCTCGCTATGAGCAAGAAACTGGAGGGCTTGCCCACCAGGAGCTCACAGACAGGGCTAACAAAATATGTCGATGATCCGGACTTGAAACCGAAGCTCACTACAAATAATTTTTATAAACAAACATTAAGAAAAAGATGATGTACCAGTCTATATAAAAAACGAAGCGTAAGTTAAAGTCGGCCCTGCTCAACTTCGATATAGCCGTTACTCAGGATATAAACATGTCCTAATTGTGGGAGAAATGAGTTTCTTTCCAGTTGAGGGGAGGCAACTCTACTGGCTCATCTGATCAGGGAAATGATGTATGGCTGATCGATGGGTAATATTACTAAAATATATATATCTAGAGGTTCAAACAATCTATTTTTCAATTGTGGGGAGATATGAGGTTTTTTATACTCTGTAATGGGAAGGGGCACAAATCGTATTGGGTTTGTGCAAATATGTAACAGCCAGAAAGGAAGCATCTCCGACCCTAAAAAGTATATATATTCTTGATCAGCATCAACAGCCGAGTCGATATAGACATGTCCGTCTGTCCGTCCGTCAGTCCCTATGAACGATGGAATCTCAGAGATTTTAAGAGATAGAGGTTTGAGGTGTATGGAACATATATTTCTTTTACTTGCAGGCAGATCAAGTTTAGTTTTTTTTTGCCACGCCCCTGCCTCCCCTCAAATCGAAAAAAAACCGTATATCTTCTACAATTTTTGAGTTAGGTTATTCGAACCTTTTAGACATATATTCTACTCCTAATTTCTTATCGAGCCCCCAGCACATCGTTTTCGATCAGATGAACGATAGTAGAGTTGCCACCACTGTTGAAAAACACCTCAAAATATCCCGCAATTTTAGAGTTAGATTGTTTCGAACCTTCTAGACATATATTTTAACCAACAACCTAACGCCAAAGTTGCGGGATATTTGAGGTGTTTTTAAAATTGCGGGGGTGGCAACTCTACTATCGTTCATCTGATCGGAAAACGATGTATGGGGGCTCGATAAGAATTATGAGTAGAATTACATGTCTAAAAGGTTCGAATAACCTAACTCAAAATTGTAGAAGATATACGGTTTTTTTGGCGATTTGCGGGGAGGCAGGGGGCGTGGCAAAAAAAAACTAAACTTGATCTGCCTGCCAGTAAAGAAATATATGCTATTCACCCTCAAACCTCTATCTCTCTTACCATGTCTGAGATTCATCGTTCATAGGGACTGACGGACGGACGAGACGGGACGAGTCTATATCGAATCGGCTGTTGATGCTGATCAGAATATATATACTTTTAGGGTCGGAGATAGCTTCCTTCTGGCTCAATTACATTTGCACAAACCCAATATACTCTTTGTACCTTCGGTACAGAGTATAAACTACCTCATATCTCCACAATTTGAAAATAGATTGTTTGAACCTCTAGACATATATTTTAGCAATTATTACCTATCGATCAGCCAACATCATTTCCTGATCAGATGAGCTATAAAGTAGTTTCTCCTCAAATTGGAAAGAAACTAATTTCTCTCACAATTAGGACATGTTTATATCCTGGAGTAACGGGTATATCGAAGTTGTGCAGGGCCGACTTTAACTTTCACGCTCGTTTTTTATATAGACTGGTTCATCATCTTTTTCTTAATGTTTGTTTATAAAAATTTTTTGTAGTTATTACTTCGGTTTCCAAGTCCGAATACATCACTTATTTTGTGCTTAACTCTGTCAGAGTTGCTTTGCCTAGTGGTGGAAAATTTTTAGATAGATTTTAGATATTTAGATTTTTTTCATAACTTGTTTCTCTCTCTCATTTGGACTGATGTTGAATATTTCATATTCTTGTAATGACTCAGTTTTGACTTTATTGAGATTAACCATTACCGTATTGTTAGTTGTTTTTAAAATTCGACGTTAGCAATTTTGAAGTTGTTATTGCGTTTGCAATACCATCTTCTATTTCGTGATTCGGAATAAGAATTTGATCATCTTTTGTAATCACATTTATATATATGACTATTATGGATCTTGCCATTAGAATGGTGGCATTTGAATCATTGAATGGACAATTGAAATAGAAATTTCAGAGTCAATGTTATTTGGACGAAGGACAAATCTGTCTTCGTATGGATTTATATCCAATAAGCAATTATAATTTTAATGAAGTTCATAACAAGAATGCCATCACCTGGTATAGGAAAATTGGGTGATACCAAATGAAAATTATGTGGTATTATATACTTGTCCGTTCTTAGTTCAACGAAAGGTTAACCTTTGGAGTTGGTTATGCCTTCACCTATTCCTGATATTTTTATACACTTGAAAAGAGTATATTCATTTTGCCCAGAAGTTTGTTACGCATAAAAATATTCAATTCCGACCCCATAAACTGTATATATTCTTGATCAGCACGATGAGCTGAGCTCAAATCCGTCCGCCGTCCGTCCGTTTGTCTGTTTCTACGCGAACTAGTTCCTCAGTTTTGAAGCTATCGAGCTGAAATTTTGCACATGGTCTTCTTTGTACTGCACCCAACTAATATGTCGGAACCGGCCGGATCGGATGACTATATCATATAGCTGCCATATAAACGATCGGTTAAAAAACTAGTTCTAGTAAGAAAAACTTTTTTGTTTTCACTAATCTTGGTATATGTTAGTTTTATACATAGCTGTTAAATTCGGATTACGATTGGAAAGCAATTAGATTATTTATAAAAAATAATATAATGACTATATAATCCGTTGGAAAAAAAATGTCTGATTACTAATTGATTACGGTTAGAAATAATCAGAAAAAAATCGGGATTATTTGAAATTCAACAAAAAATCAAAACTATTCAAAAATAATCAAAAAAAATAATTCGACTACTTTCAAGATTAGTTTGATTACTTTCAAAAAATAGAAATGGAAATGACATTTCAACAAAAACAAAATGAATCAAATTGAAACAAAAGCTAGGTAGTTCCGGCTGTGTTAGTCCTACATAGACTATACCCCTGTAAGTTCGGCCGCACTGGTGCAAACCTAGTGATTCCGCAAACTCTTCGTAGTGAGGACCGGATACCCCCCATGTAATTTGCTAACGAATTTTGTAAGGGCATGTCCGCGGTATAAGGCTAACCACCATCCGTTAGCGATGTGACCGGAGCAAAGGAGCTACTACAGTAGTCACTGAAAAACTGAATGAGAAAAAATTTACTGCAATTTTTTTTTTTTGACTTGTCTGGTACTTGAACTAACAACTTTGGGTAGTTTGATTTGGAATGCGCGAACGCACAGCATCTTAGCGCGCGTTCTGCTACCAGCCCTACACGCGTGGGCGCAGCTAAATCTGCCATAAATGCATGCAGCACTAAAAGTAGTCGGGCGATGATGGCTCGGGTTAAGACCGTTGCCCAGCAATACCGAGGTCGCGGATTCGAATCCAAAGTTTTTTTTCTTTTTTTTTTATTTGTGCTGTTTTAAACCATTTATTTAATTTTTGGATTCTTGACTAAGTATTACTCTTTCGATTGCGAGACTGTCTGCCATTTTATTTAAATAATAGCGTGTTTCTAGCGTTCTTTTTAATGCAAAAATGGAAAAGATAAAGATAAATTCCCTCCCTAGAATTGATGATATTTTAGATCAACTAGGTAGAGCAAAATATTTCTCATGCCTTAACTTAATGTCGGTTTTCATCAGATTGAACTCGAAGAAAGTTCAAGAAATATAACATCTTTTCAACGAGCAATGGCTCATATCGCTTCACGCGACTACCATTTAGTTTAAAATATAGCGCCAAATTCATTTCAAAAGACTGATGACTATTGCATTCTCTGGACTTAAACCTTCCCAAGCATTCCTCTATATGGATGACTTAATAGTCATTGGTTGTTCGAAAAGCATTAGGATTGAAAATTTAACAGATGTTTTTCAACTTTGCAGAAAACACAACCTTAAGCTACATCCCGAAAAATGCTCATTTTTTATGCACGAAGTACCTTCCTGGGTCATAAATGTACAGATAAGGAATCTTGCCAGATGACAAGAAATATGACGTCATCAAAAATTACCCCAGTCCCACATGATGCGGACAGCGCTAGACGTTTTATTGCATTTTGCTATTATTATAGACGTTTTATTAAAAACGGCACATAACAAGATTATGTAAAAAGAATGTCCCTTTTGAATGGACAGTCGATGCTAAACGTATTCAATATCTAAAAAATAAACTCATGCAACCTACTCTATTACAGTACCCAGATTTTTGCTAAAAGAATTTTGCATAATCAAAGATGCAAGCAAACAAGCTTGTGGAGCGGTTTTAACTCAAAAACATAACGGACTCCAACTCCCGATAGCCTCACGCTCATTTACAAAAGGTGAAAGCAACAAGAGCACAACAGAACAAGAATTCGGCTGTAATTCATTGGGCAACAGTACATTTTCGACCATATATTTATGGCAAACACTTCTGAGAAACAGACCATAGACCCCTTATACATTTATTTCAATGGTTAATTCCAGCTCTAAACTAACTCGCATGTGGATCGAGTTAGAAGAATGCACGATTTCACGATTGAGTATCTAAGCGGAAAGAAGACAATTTCGTGGCAGACGTACTGTCACGAATAACCATTAAAGAATTAAAAGAAATAAATGAACATACTTAAAGTCACTACAAGATTTCAAAGTAAACGAAAAAATCCTGCGCAGGAAATGAACAAGTAGATACGCCTAGGCAATCTCTTGCAAACGCTCTAGCCCAACGTATATGACGTTATGCAAATGACGGCTTACGGGAAATAGTGACATTGCGGAATAAGCCACGTAAATGTTTGTTAAAACATGGAAGAAAAGTTATAGCAAGAATCGATATTAGCGATTGTTCACCAATGGAATTCTAGACTTAGGTCAGTTTTTTCCAAAGGCTTGGAAAGACAAGCCGGTATACTTAATATCAGCCAAATATCAGTGGCACCGTGCGAAAGATCTTTGAATCGAATTTCAATAAGATACCTTTAAACAAATGGGCAGCAAAATATTAATGACTTTAAGAGTAGCGCTACTCAGCCGGTGACCCTAATAAATAATGAGAAAGATCAAGAAGCGATACTGTTCACATTCCATGACGATCCAACCGAGGAGGTCATACAGGCATAACCAAAACGATAGCAAAAAATAAAAGACACTACGCTGGAAAAATATGACTGCATATCAGAGAGTACATAAATAGATTCATAAATGCCTAACTTCATAAAACAACTAAACATACAAAAACACCAATGACAACAACAGAAACACCAAGAGCAAGCCTTTTGACAGAGTGATGTGGACACTATTGGACCACACCAAAATCAGAGAACGGAAACGAATATGCAGTCATTTTAATATGTGCTTTGAACCAAATATTTAGTTGCTATTCCAATTGCAAATAAAAGCGCAAATACAGAAGCTAAAGCTAAATATTTGAATCTTTTATTGCTAAAGTACGGTCCAATGAAGACGTTCATTACGGACATGGGAAAAGAATACAAGAATTCAATTATAAACCGACATGTGCAAATATCTAAAAATAGACAACATAACGTCAATTGCACACCATCACCAGACATTAGGTACCATTGAAAGAAGTCATAGAACCTTCAATGAGTACAGACGTTCATACATATCAGTCGACAAAACTGATTGGGATACATAGTTACAATATTTCGTGTATTGCAACTCATGATTGACTGTCCATATGAACTTATTTTGGTAACTAAATAACTCAATAAAAGATTTTAATAGATAGACTGAATAGACCCACTATATAATGTAGAAGACTATGCTAAGGAAGCTAAGTTTAGATTAGAAATAGCATAAAAAAAGAGCTAGAATAATGCTAGAACAGCATAAGATTAAGAATAAGGAATATTATGATAAGAAAATAAATAATTTTAACTTGAAATAGGAGATAACGTTTACTAAGAAACGAAACTGGCCATAAATTGAAACAGTATATTTAGGTCCATATTTAGTAATAGGAATAGAAGATAAAGAAATATTTTAATTAAAGACAAGAATAACAAAAATACAGAAAGTACACAAAGATAGACTCCTAAAGAATACAGCAAATAGACTTCCAAATAGCAAAACTGAAATCAAAACCAAAAAAGTGATGGCCTGATCAACCATTCAGATCCACATTCACATTTATTAATCATTCAAATAAATATAAAGAACAATTAAATTCAACCAAATACTAAATAAACACTTTATTCAAATATACTTCATTTTATTAAAAAAAAAAAATAAAAATATAAAATTACTTTAAATATACAAAAAACAGAAGGCAAAGCTAACTTAGACTGTGCCGAAGTTCTAATACACTTGAAAACTTTACTCCAACTAATTTAACCGGTAAAATATATATAGGACATAGATATCAGATATTTAAAATTTTTAAATCACTGATAATAAAAATTTTATACTTAAAAAAAAAACTTTTCTTAGTAAAACACATTTCCCACTAGAAGTAGTTTTTTTACACCGACCGTTTCTGCGGCAGCTATATGCTATAGTCATCCGATTTTTGATATATTTTCCAGAATTATGTGGAAGCATATAAAACTAACATATACCAAGATTAGTGCCGCTACGATGGAAAACAAAAAAGTTTTTCTAACTAGAACTAGTTCTTGGACCGATCGTTCCTATGGCAGCTATACTTGATAGTAATCCCGATGCCAATGATCTCCGACATATTCAATTGCTCGCAGTAAAAAGAAACTCTGTGCAAAAATGCAGCTCGGAGAGTTTTAAACTGTGAACTAGTTCGCGTAGGAACAGACAGACAGACGGACAGATAGAAGGATGACGGACGCGTTTTTTTATTTTTTTTTTTTATATATTGCAATATTTACAAAACTTCTGGGCAAATACATTTCGTGTAAAAAAGAGACAGGAATGCAGTTTAGTTTTGAGGAAAAAGGCAATCCCTTGTTTTTGGCTGTCAACTTACAGTCCCAGACCTTTTTTCCTATTTCATTCATTCGAAGAGTTCGAAGAGTACAGTCGTCGATTACAGTTCATACAAAGAGCCGAGCAAGTCATGAAAACAAAAATTATATTTTTTCAATTCGTATAAACCGGCCAGCAACGTTTTTTTTTATTTTATTTAATAATTCTGACACACAACACAAGAATATATTTTCTACAACTATTTTTGACGTGATGGGCGAAAGATGGATGGAGGCAAATGCTGGGTGCAAAACAATAAAAATGAATTGAGGATTTTCCAACGCTGGAGAGCAAACATTGGAGAATGCTTATACCGTTATCTTATATAAAATAATTTGATATTTTATTATTGCTGCACACCAGCAAATTCATCTTGCCAAGATACTTGGCTTTACAGTTGACAAAGTTCTTAGTATTATTTTGAATATATTAGGGGTAATCCTTTTTTCCTGTCAGGAATTTGCTATTTATTAAAAGTGTGTGGAACCAAACTAAAAAAGTGTGACCAGAAACGGAAAAAAGACCAAGAAAGGTAAAAAAAGGCCTTAACGGTGCAAGGTCACACTTATTAATCTGTTGTATTTAGTAAGGCGCTTTAATTTAAATAAATTAAAATTATGAACGAAATGCTAAATTCGGCCTAGCGACTGGATCCCACATATGTGTAGCCTTTGTAGGAGGATGTAGCATCAGAAATCGTAGACAGATATGGCCTCTTCAGCCACATTGTCCACACATTATTAGCTTGGAAAAAAGCCATTGAAAGCCGTCAGGCTCTAGATAATATCCAAAGTAGGGAGTATGTAGATGTGGGCACGGGCCGGGTATGGTTTTTTTTGTACCCAGGCCAATCTTTGAAATCGATCCGGGCTTATTACGGGCCTGGGCCAAACCACAAAACGACGAAGCCCAAAAAATAGCCGGCCCTCTAGTGATAGCCAATTAATGCCATTCGTGGTCGTATACCCCAAAGGATTACCCCTAATATATTCAATATAATACTAAGAACTTTGTCAACTGCAAAGACAAGTATATTGGCAGGATGAATTTACTGGTGTGCAACAATAATAAAATATCAAATTATTTTATATGAGATAACGTTATAAACATTCTCCATTGTTTGCTCTCCAACTTGGAAATCCTCAATTCATTTTTATTATTTTGCACCCAGCATTTGCCTCCATCTTTTCGCTCATCACGTCAAAAATAATTGTAGAACATGTACTCCTGTGTTGTGTGTCAGAATTTTTAGCATTCACACACGCAAACGATAGGCCAACTATCGATAACAAACTGTGGATTTCGTTCATGTTGCTGGATACCAATGTCAGGAAAAGGTAAACAAAAAATTCCTGGCACAGTTTTTTTATATGAAGTATCAGGAATTTTTTGTTTCGCAGTGTCTGGATACCCGGCTTAAAACACGGGGAACTGTAATCGAACGACTGTACTCTTCGAACTCTTCGAATGAATGAAATAGGAAATACGTCTAGGCATCTAGGTTGACAGCCAAAAACAAGGAATGCTATTTTCTCAAAAACCAAACTAACACATTCTGTCTCTTTGCGTACGATACCTTTTATACACTTGAAAAGTGTATATTAATTGCCCAGAAGTTTGTAACGCATAGAAATATTCATTTCCGACCCCATTAACTATATATATTCTTGATCAGGACGACGAGCCGAGTTCATTTCCGCTTGTCCGTCCGTCCGTCTGTCTGTCCGTCTGTCTGTCTGTTTCTACGCGAACTAGTCTCTCAGTTTTAAAGCTATCGAGCTGAAATTTTGCACAGATTCTTCTTTTTACTGCACGCAACTAATATGTCGGAACTGACCGGATCGGATGACTATATCATATAGCTGCCATAGGAACGATTGGTCCAAAAACTAGTTCTAGTGAGAAAAACTGTTTTGTTTTTTATCGTAGCGTCACCTATCCTGGTATTTATTAGTTTTATATATTTTCACACAACTCTGGAAAAATGTATCAAAATCGGATGACTATAGCATATAGCTGCCATATAAACGGTCGTTCAAAAAACTATATCTAGTGAGAAAAACTTCTTTGTTTTCCATTGTAGCACCAATCGTGGTATTTATTAGTTTTTTATATGCTTTCACATAATTCTGAAAAAATTTATCAAAATCGGATGACTATAGCATATAGCTGACATATAAAGGGTCGGTCCAAAAACTAGTTCTAGTGAGAAAAACTTTTTTGTTTTCCATCGTAGCATCCCCATCTTGGTATATAAAAGTTTTATAAGCTTTCACATAATTTTTGAAAAAAATTTATCAAGATCGGATGACTATAGCATATAGCTGCCATTCGACCGATCGGTCGGAAAATGTGTTTTACTAAGAAAAGTTTTTTTTTATGGTATGAAATTTTTATTATCAGTGATTTAAAAATTTTAAATATCTGATATCTATGTCCTATATATATTTTACCGGTTAAATCAGTTGGAGTAAAGTTTTTCAAGTGTATTAAAACTTCGGCACAGTCGAAGTTAGCTTTGCCTTCTCGTTTTGGTATTTATTGAATCTTCTCTAAATGAGACTAACAATAATTTTACAAATCTTTTTCTAAAAACTATTTATAAGAAAACTATCTCCAATTGGATGTAGTTTTGTGTTCAGTTACCCTTAGTACAATCGCTGGGTTGGGAGGTCTTTTCTTGGGAGTCGGGAATGCGTTGCTTGCAGGGTGAGAGATTGGGCAAGTTGATTGGGGTGGGCATGGAGCTTCTCGATATATTTGCGTTTATTTGGGCTATTTCAGTATCGACCAATGGGATTTTGAAATCGTTGTGTATACTCGTTTCGAATGTCAATGGCGCTCCAGTGAGGATTCTAAGAATTCGTGATTGCTCTTTGGAAGATGTCCACGCTGCTCGCAAAGGCATTTCCCCATAGCTGGGAGCCATACGTCCAAACAGGCTTTATGATTTTTTTATACAGTAAGACTTTATATTCCAGTTTAAATGGGGAACGGGAGTTAATAAACCAGTGGAGGCTGGCCTTCAGCTTATTTGAAGTTTTTCGAATCTATGTGTTTGCCCAAGTTGGCCTTGTGTCGAGGTGAATACCACAGGTATACAACATCACTTGATTGTGGGATCAAGGTCCCGTTTAGGTATAGTGGGGGAGAGGTATATATTAGTTTTATATGTTTTCACATAATTTTGGAAAAATCTATCAAAGTCGGATAACTATAGCATATAGCTGCCATAGTACAGAACGGTCGGAAAATGTGTTTAGAAACGTTTTTTTTATGGTATCAAATTTTTATTATCAATGCTTTAAAATCTTGAATATCTGATATCTCTATCTTATATATATTTTACCGGTTAAATTAGTTGGAGTAAAGTTTTTCAAGTGTATTAAAAAAAACCGGCACAGTCGAAGTTAGCTTTGCCTTCTCGTTTTTTCGTTTCATTTCAATTGCCAGAACACACACATATTCCCTTCGGTTTCTGACTGTGCACGTCCGATTTCTGAGACGGTTGTGTAATTAATTTATTGTTTCGGGTTCGACATTGAATATATTTTTGCAATGGAAAATCCGGTCAAATTAGATAATTCTAACAATGCGGCACCGATGCCACAACGCCAACAAAGAGGCAACAATCAGCCGAATAAAAATATTGGCAAACATGGCCCGCAAAGCAGCAAAATGATTCTTCCGATGGCGTTCCGGCCGAGAAAAAGCACGATTTGGTGGTGGCCCCAACAATCAGAATGGCGGCGCTATAGCTGGTGGTGGTGGTCCAGGGTCCAGGTCCCAATGCTAACCAGAATAAGAACTTTGGTGGCATAAGGGTGGATTCGGTGGCAATCGTAATAATCGAATCGTGGAGGAAACCAGAATAGGCCCAATTTTCAAAATGCAAATAATGCAAATCAAAGACTAATGAAGCACCAAACCGGAGCGGAAATCAACTGACAAGTGAATGAAACAATTTCGGCAAATCAGTCAAATCCATCCAGCAAGGTGTTCAGCAGCAACAGCAGCAAGCTGGTGGTCAGCAGCAAGCAGCAACATCAAGGACAACACCAAGGTCAGGGAGGTCCCCCAGCATCACCAAGTAAGGCAGTGGTCCGCACAGGAGGCTTTCGTCAACGCGGCGGTGGCAATAATCAGGAGGTTATTAATAATTAATGCGGCGGCGGACGGACAGCGTGACACAGAAATCGTGGTCCCCGTCAAGGCGGTCCTGGCAAGGTCAGCAGCAGCAACATCAAGGACAACACCAAGGTCAGGAGGTCCGCAGCATCACCAAAGGTCAAGGCGGTGGTCCGCAGCGAAGCTTTCGTCAACGCGGCGTTGGCAATAATCAGGGTGGTAATAATATCAAGGCGGCGGCGGACCCGGACGGTGACAACAGAAATCGTGGTCCCCGTCAAGGCGGTCCTGGCGGTGGTGGACCCAACATGCTCGCGGCGGCGGTGGTGGCGGCAATAGATCGCGGTGGCGATGATTTCCACATAGTCCACCGACTGCGCAGTATTTCCACGAGCTGCCACCCGTTGAGGTAGCCCCGGAGACCAGACTTCCAACCGTAATCGTCTGTGGGCAATCTCATTGGCGACATCACCGACGATGAGTTGCGCGACATGTTCAAGCCGTTCGGCGAAATTGGCGAAATCTTCTCGAATCTTGAGAAGAACTTTACATTCCTCAAGGTCGATTACCATGTATCCGAAAAGGCCAAGCGCGCTCTGGATGGCTCCTGCGCAAGGGTGGTCAGTTGCGTGTGCGTTTTGCGCCCATGCCACATTTTGCGTGTCAGCAATCTGACGCCATTCATATCAACGAGTTGCTCTACAAATCGTTTGAAATTTTCGGTCCCATTGAGCGACCAGCATCACAGTGGATGATCGTGGCATGATCGAGGGTATCGTTGAGTTTGCCAAGAAGTCATCGGCAAGCACTTGCTTGCGTTTGTGCAATGAGAAAGGTTTCTTTTTGACGGCATCGCTGCGTCCCTGCCTTGTGGAGCCGTTGGAGGTGAATGATGATGATCAGTTCTACCATGAGCGCAGCATTGGGCCACGTTTCGCTGATGTCAATTCGTTCGAGCAAGAGTACGGCTCCAGGTGGAAACAATTGCAGGATCTGTTCAAGAGCAAGCAGGATGCTCTCAAGCGTGAGCTTTTTTAACTGTGAGTGGCAGCGGTGTGCGCACATTCATGCATCCTGTACGACTTAGTCGTCCATCGGCCGTTATCATTTATTTATGTTTGCATATTTTTGCATTACTTTATAAATGTTATTAACATGTACTTAATTTACAGGAACTCATTTTTGCGTTAACCACACCCAGTGTAAAGAGGTGCTAAGGCGTAAATGGCCTAAAGTGCATACCAGCGAGCTTTTTTGCATATCGTAACTGGCTCACTAATATGCCTCGTAGGTATTAGATGAACAAACATTGGAAAATAACTGGAATTTAAACAATGGTAATAAGCAAACTTAATAAAATTAATTGAAAGTGACAAAAATTAATGGTTGGCGGCTTTCCACATCGGGATGATGCAGACTTTGGGACCAACAGGAGCTGCCGCAAAGGCGGCATTAAATAAACAGCAGGCTGCTGTGTTTGGCTGCAAACCGTGTTAGCTGCGTCTGTTTAGGGTTCCAGACCCTCTCCTACAGCGCATTTATCCTGATTGCTTTGGCTGGTGCCAAATTTGTTTTCCGCCGGATGCCTGGATAGACAAGCAGGTGGAGCAATCTGTGGATTTTATAGAGTGAAAAAAGGTTAGTATTAGCAGGATCCGGCACTGGTTGTGCCCCAATCATCTCTCGTCTTGTGTGCGAAAATATCTAATTATGTGCTTCTTTTCAGATTCGGCCGGGCATCAGGTTGCTGTGGGTGGACCACTGACCGTGGTAGCTGCATCCGGGCAGGCATTTAAATGCATCTTGCATCTGCCAGTTGCCCAGTTGGGCCATCATGTGTTACCATCTGCAGGGTTGGCCAGGCAGAGTGGTACTTATTAACAGGGATCAGCGCGGATTGCGCTAGATCTATATTCCGCCTTGTTTGCGATTTTTCTAATTGTTTTAATTTCAGGTGCAGCTTCTCGTCTGGTTGCTAAGTGTTAGCCACGGACCATGGGAATTGGGCTTGAAAAGGCATTTGGATGCCACCTGCATCCGCCGGCTGCCCAGCAGGGCCATCGTGTGGAACCATAAGAGGAACTGGAGCGTCTGAAAGGTAAGTATTAGTAAGTATTGTCCATCTTCCGCTGCCTAAGCTTCCCCCTCAGGACAGCTGCATCGGCTGACGATCATTCGAATATACAGGGCTTGGATCAGTATCTCGCCATTGCTTGAGTCGCAGTATCATAATTGTGGAGAGTATTAGCAGGGAGCGGTGCATATTTTTCCATATTCCCTTAATGCAGTTTCTATGGCTGTTTCATTCAGGTACGCTGCTCGCTGGCTAATTAGCCACGGACCGTGGGGATTTGGGCCTGAGCAGGCATTTGAATGCAGCTTGCAATCGCCAGTTGCCCAGCCGGGAAATCGCGTGGAACCATCAGAGGAGTTGCAGTGTCTGAGTGGTAAGTATTAACAGGAAGCGTGAGCTGAAAATGGAAGAAAAGAAACTCGATGCTCAGATGGAATACGCTCGCTATGAGCAAGAAACTGAGGCTTTGCCTCAAGAGCTCTGACAGAGTTAAGCACAAAATATGTCGATGTATTCGGACTTGAAACCGAAGCAATAACTACAAATAATTTTTATAAACAAACATTAAGAAAAAAAGATGATGAACCAGTCTATATAAAAAACGAGAGCGTAAGTTAAAGTCGGCCCTGCTCAACTTCGATATACCCGTTACTCAGGATATAAACATGTCCTAATTGTGGGAGAAATGAGTTTCTTTCCAATTTGAGCGGGAGGCAACTCTACTATAGCTCATCTGATCAGGAAATGATGTATGGCTGATCGATAGGTAATAATTACTAAAATATATGTCTAGAGGGTTCAAACAATCTATTTTCAAAATTGTGGGAGATATGAGGTTTTTTTATACTCTGTACCGAAGGTACAAAGAGTATATTGGGTTTGTGCAAATGTATGTAACAGCCAGAAGGAAGCATCTCCGACCCTAAAAAGTATATATATTCTTGATCAGCATCAACAGCCGAGTCGATATAGACATGTCCGTCTGTCCGTCCGTCAGTCCCTATGAACGATGGAATCTCAGAGATGGTAAGAGATAGAGGTTTGAGGTGTATGGAACATATATTTCTTTTACTTGCAGGCAGATCAAGTTTAGTTTTTTTTTTGCCACGCCCCCTGCCTCCCCCGCAAATCGAAAAAAACCGTATATCTTCTACAATTTTGGAGTTAGGTTATTCGAACCTTTTAGACATATATTCTACTCATATTTCTTATCGAGCCCCCATACATCGTTTTCCGATCAGATGAACGATAGTAGGTTGCCACCCGCAATTTTAAAAACACCTCAAATATCCCGCAACTTTGGAGTACGGTTGTTCGAAGCTTCTAGGCATATATTCTACTCATCATTACTCATCGAGCTCCTATACATCGTTTTCCGATCAGATGAACCTGGTAGAGTTGCCACCCCCCCAATTTGAAAAACACCTCAAATATCCCGCAATTTTAGAGTTAGATTGTTCGAACCTTCTAGACATATATTCTACTCATCATTACTTATCAAACCCCCATACATTGTTTTCCGATCAAATAAACGATAGTAGAGTTTCCACCCCCGCAATTGGAAAAACACCTCAAATATCCTGCAATTTTGGAGTTAGGTTGTTCGAACCTTCTAGGCATATATTCTACTCAGGTTGTTCGAACCTTTTAGACATATATTCTACTCATCATTACATATCGAATCCCCGCACATTGTTTTCCGATCAAATAAACGATAGTAAAGTTTCCCCCCTAGTTGGAAAAACACTCAAATATCCACCGCAATTTTGGAGTTAGGTTGTTCAGAACCTTCTTAGCATATATTTCTCATCATTACTTATCGGGCTCCCATACATCGTTATCCGATCAGATGAGAGATCCCGATAGTAGAGTTGCCACCCCCGCAATTTGAACGAGAGCGTAAGTTGAAGTCGGCCCTGCTCGACTTCGCTATACCCGTTACTCAGGTTAAGGTTTATTTAAGAATATTTTATAAGATCACAACATGCCCAAATTGTGGGAGATAGGTGGCAACTCAACTATAGTTCAACTGATCGGGAAATGATGTATAGCGGATCGATAAGTAATGATAATTGAAATATATGTTCAGAAGGTTGAAAAACTATCTTCAAAATTGTGGGAGATATAAGGTATTTTTCAAATTGCGGGGTGGGAACTTTCTATCGTTCATCTGATCAAGAAATGATGTGTGGCGGTTCGATAGGTAATGATGGTTAAAATATATGTCTAGAAGGTTCGAACACTCTAACTCTAAAATTGCGGGATATTTGAGGTGTTTTTCAAATTGCGGGGGTAGTTCGATATCGTTCATCTGATCGGATAACGATGTATTGGAGCTCGATAAGTAATGATGAGTAGAATATATGCCTAGAAGGTTCGAACAACCTAACTCCAAAATTGCCGATATTTGAGGTGTTTTTCCAATTGGGGGGTGGAAACTCTACTATCGTTTATTTGATCGGAAAACAATGTATGGGGGTTCGATAAGTAATGATGAGTAGAATATATGTCTAGAAGGTTCGAACAATCTAACTCTAAAATTGCGGAATATTTGAGGGTGTTTTTCAAATTGCGGGGTGGTAACTCTACTATCATTCATCTGATCGGATAACGATGTATTGGAGCTCGATAAAACCAATGATGAGTAGAATATATGCCTAGAAGGTTCGAACAACCTAACTCCAAAATTGAGGGATATTTGAGGTGTTTTTCCAATTGCGGGGGTGGAAACTCTACTATCGTTTATTTGATCGGAAAACAATGTATGGGGGTTCGATAAGTAATGATGAGTAGAATATATGTCTAGAAGGTTCGAACAATCTAACTCTAAAATTGCGGGATATTTGAGGTGTTTTTCAAATTGCGGGGGTGGCAACTCTACTATCGTTCATCTGATCGGAAAACGATGTATAGGAGCTCGATGAGTAATGATGAGTAGAATATATGCCTAGAAGGTTCGAACAACCTAACTCCAAAATTGAGGGATATTTGAGGTGTTTTTCCAATTGCGGGGGTGGAAACTCTACTATCGTTTATTTGATCGGAAAACAATGTATGGGGGTTCGATAAGTAATGATGAGTAGAATATATGTCTAGAAGGTTCGAACAATCTAACTCTAAAATTGCGGGATATTTGAGGTGTTTTTCAAATTGCGGGGGTGGCAACTCTACTATCGTTCATCTGATCGGAAAACGATGTATGGGGGCTCGATAAGAAATTATGAGTAGAATATATGTCTAAAAGGTTCGAATAACCTAACTCCAAAATTGTAGAAGATATACGGTTTTTTTCGATTTGCGGGGGAGGCAGGGGGCGTGGCAAAAAAAAAACTAAACTTGATCTGCCTGCAAGTAAAAGAAATATATGTTCCATACACCTCAAACCTCTATCTCTTAAAATCTCTGAGATTCCATCGTTTATAGGGACTGACGGACGGACAGACGGTATTTATTTATTTATTTTTTAATTTATTTTTTTTTTTTTTTTTTTTTTTTTTTTTTATATTGTTCCTGTTATTTACTTACGCTCTCATTTTTTAATATTACTTTTTCACATCTTTATTTTTTTCTTAATGTTTGTTTATAAAAATTATTTTGTAGTTATTGCTTCGGTTTCAAGTCCGAATACATCGACATATTTTGTGCTTAACTTGTCAGATTTTTATTTTTTTTATTTTTTTTTTTTTTTTTTTTATGGCCCACACGATGGCCCTGCTGGGCAACTGGCGGATGCAAGCTGCATCCAAATACCTGTTCATGCCCGATTTCCAAGGGCCGTGGCTAATTATCAGCAACCAGACGAGCAGCTGTACCTGAAATGAAACACACAATTAGAAACTTCGCAACTAAGGCGGAATATGGATGAGGCGCAAATTGCACCTTTTCCTGTTAATACTTACCACTCAGACACTCCAGCTCCTCTGATGGTTCCACACGATGGCCCTGCTGGGCAACTGGCGGATGCAAGTTGCATCCAAATGCCTGTATAGGCCCAAATTCCCACGGTCCGTGGCTAATTCTCAACAACCAGACGAGCAGCTGTACCTGAAATGAAACAAACAATTAGAAATTTTGCAACTAAGGCGGAATATGGATAAGGCGCAAATTGCACCTTATCCTGTTAATACTTACCACTCAGACACTCCAGCTCCTCTGATGGTTCCACACGATGGCCCTGCTGGGCAACTGGCGGATGCAAGTTGCATCCAAATGCCTGTTAGGCCCAAATTCCCACGGTCCGTGGCTAATTCGCAGCAACCAGACGAGAAGCTGCACCTGAAATTAAAACAATTAGAAAAATCGCAAACTAGGCGGAATATAGATCTAGCGCAATCCGCGCTGATCCCAGTTAATACGTACCACTCTGCCTGGCCAACCCTGCAGATGGTACCACATGATGGCCCAACTGGGCAACTGGCAGATGCAAGATGCATTTAAATGCCTGCCCGGATACAGCTACCACGGTCAGTGGTCCATCCACAGCAACATGATGCCCGGCCGAATCTGAAAAAGAAGCACATAATTAAATATTTTCGCACACAAGACGAGAGATGATTGAGGCACAACCAGTGCCGGATCCTGCTAATACTAACCCTTTTTCACTCTATAAAAATCCACAGATTGCTCCAACTGCTTGCCTATCCAGGCATCTGGCGGAAACAAATTTGGCATCAGCCAAAGCAATCAGGAGAAATGCGCTGGAGGAGAGGGTCTGGAACCCTAAACAGACGCAGCTAACACGGCTTGCAGCCAAACACAGCAGCCTGCTGATTATTTAATGCCGCCTGGGCGGCAGCTCCTGTTGGTCCCAAACTCTATATCATCCAGATGTGGAAAGCCGCCAACCTATTAATAATAATTTTAGTCA
Source organism: Lordiphosa mommai (assembly GCA_018904225.1). Lineage (NCBI taxonomy): Eukaryota > Metazoa > Arthropoda > Insecta > Diptera > Drosophilidae > Lordiphosa > Lordiphosa mommai. Next base: position 117,252 of record JAEIFT010000595.1, read on the forward strand.
CTATTAATTAATTTAATTAGTTTGCTTATTACCATTGTTTAAATTCCAATTATTTTCCAATGTTTGTTATCTAATTCCCACGAGGTGCATATTAGTGTGGCCAGTTAGCGATATGCAAAAATTGCCCACTGGTATGTGCTTAGTGCCATTTACGCCTTAGCACCTCCTAACACTGGGGGGTGTTAACGCAAAAATGAGTTCCTGTAAATTAAGTACATGTTAATAACATTTATAAAGTAATGCAAAAAATATGCAAATATAAATAAATGCTAACGGCCGATGGACGACTAAGTCGTACAGGAGCCATAAATGTGCGCACACCGCTGCCACTCACAGTTAAAAAGTGATGCTGGTCCGCTCAATGGGACCGAAAATTTCAAACGATTTGTAGAGCAACTCGTTGGATACGAATGGCGTCAGATTGCTGACACGCAAAATTGTGGCATTGGGCGCAAAACGCACACGCAACTGACGACCCTTGCGCAGGGAGCCATCCAGAGCGCGCTTGGCCTTTTCGGCATTCACATGGTAATCGACCTTGAGGAATGTAAAAGTTCTTCAAGATTCGAGAAGATTTCGCCAATTTCGTCGAACGGCTTGAACATGTCGCGCAACTCATCGTCGGTGATGTCGCCAATGAGATTGCCCACATACAGACGATTACGGTTGGAGAATTTGGTCTCCTGGGCTACCTCAACGGGTGGCAGCTCGTGTGTGGGTCCAGAAATACTGCGCAGTCGTTGGACTATGTGGAAATCATCGCCACCGCGACTATTGTTGCCGGCACCACCGCCGCCGCGAGCATTGTTGGGTCCACCACCGCCAGGACCGCCCTGACGGGGACCACGATTTCTGTTGTCACGCTGTCCGGGTCCGCCGCCGCCTTGATTATTACCACCTCCTTGATTATTGCCAACGCCGCGTTGACGAAAGCCTCCTTGCTGGACCACCGCCCTGACCTTGGTGATGCTGCGGACCTCCTTGACCTTGGTGTTGTCCTTGATGTTGCTGCTGCCGCTTGACCGCCAGGGTCCGCCTTGATTGGGTTCACCACGACGTTGCATCACGCTGCCGGGTCCGCCGCCGCATTAATTATTATTACCACCTCTTGATTATTGCCACCGCCGCGTTGACGAAAGCCTCCTTGCTGCGGACCACCGCCTTGACCTTGGTGATGCTGCGGACCCTCTGACCTTGCTGTTGCTGCTGCACCACCATGCTGTTGCTGCTGAACACCTTGCTGGGCATTCGATTTGACTGATTTGCCGAAATTGTTTCATTCACTTTGTCAGTTGGATTTCCTCCGTCCGGTTTGGGTGCTTCATTAGAAGTCTTTTGATTTTCATTATTTGCATTTTGAAAAATTGGGCCTATTCTGGTTTCCTCCACGATTCTGATTATTACGATTGCCCACCGAATCCACCCTTATTGCCACCAAAGTTCTTATTCTGGTTAGCATTGGGACCTGTACCTCCTGGACCACCACCACCAGCTACAGCGCCGCCATTCTGATTGTTGGGGCCACCACCAAATCGTGCTTTTTTCTCGGCCGGAACGCCATCGGAAGAATCATTTTGCTGCTTTGGTGGGCCATGTTTGCCAGCAATATTTTTATTCGGCTGATTGTTGCCTCTTTGTTGGCGCTGTGGCATCGGTGCCGCATTGTTAGAATTATCTAATTTGACCGGATTTTCCATTGCAAAAATATATATTCAATGTCGAACCCGAAACAAATAAATTAATTACACAACCGTCTCAGAAATCGAACGTGCACAGTCAGAAACTGAAGGGAATATGTGTGTGTTCTGGCAATTGAAATGAAACGAAAAAACGAGAAAGCAAAGCTAACTTCGACTGTGCCGAAGTTTTAATACACTTGAAAAACTTTACTCCAACTAATTTAACCGGTAAAATATATATAAGATAGAGATATCAGATATTCAAAATTTGTAAGTCATTGATAATAAAAATTTGATACCATAAAAAAAACTTTTCTTAGTAAAACACATTTTCCGACCGTTCAGTACTATGGCAGCTATATGCTATAGTCATCCGACTTTGATCGATTTTTCCAAAATTATGTGAAAACATATAAAACTAATATATACCTGTCCCCCACTATACCTAAACGGGACCTTGATCCCACAATCAAGTGATGTTGTATACCTTGGTATTCACCTCGACACAAGGCCAACTTATGCAACACATAGATTCGAAAACTTCAAATAAAGCTGAAGGCCAATAGCCTCCACTGGCTTATTAACTCCCATTCCCCATTTAAACTGGAATATAAAGTCTTACTGTATAAAACCATCATAAAGCCTGTTTGGACGTATGGCTCCCAGCTATGGGAAATGCCTTTACGAGCAGCGTGGACATCTTCCAAAGAGCACAATCACGAATTCTTAGAATCCTCACTGGAGCGCCATTGTACATTCGAAACGAGTATACACAACGATCTCAAAATCCCATTGGTCGATACTGAAATAGCCCAAAAAAAACGCAAATATACCAGAAGCTCCATGCCCACCCCTAATCAACTTGCTCAATCTCTCACCCTGCAAGCAACGCATTCCCGACTCCCCAAGAAAAGACCCTCCCAACCCAGCGATTGTACTAAAGGGCCACTGAACACAAAACTACATCCAATTGGAGATAGTTTTCTTATAAATAGTTTTTAGAAAAAGATTTGTAAAATTATTGTTAGTCTCATTTAGAGAAGATTCAATAAATACCAAAACGAGAAGGCAAAGCTAACTTCGACTGTGCCGAAGTTTTAATACACTTGAAAAACTTTACTCCAACTGATTTAACCGGTAAAATATATATAGGACATAGATATCAGATATTTAAAATTTTTAAATCACTGATAATAAAAATTTCATACCATAAAAAAAACTTTTCTTAGTAAAACACATTTTCCGACCGATCGGTCGAATGGCAGCTATATGCTATAGTCATCCGATCTTGATAAATTTTTTCAAAATTATGTGAAAGCTTATAAAACTTTTATATACCAAGATAGGGATGCTACGATAGTAAAAACAAAAAGTTTTCTCACTAGAAGTGTTTTTTGACCGACCCTTTATATGTCAGCTATATGCTATAGTCATCCGATTTTGATAAATTTTTTCAGAATTATGTGAAAGCATATAAAACTAATAAATACCACGATTGGTGATGCTACAATGGAAAACAAAGAAGTTTTTCTCACTAGATATAGTTTTTTGAACGACCGTTTATATGGCAGCTATATGCTATAGTCATCCGATTTTGATACATTTTTCCAGAGTTGTGTGAAAATATATAAAACTAATAAATACCAGGATAGGTGACGCTACGATAGAAAACATAAAAGTTTTTCTCACTAGAACTAGTTTTTGGACCGATCGTTCATATGGCAGCTATATGATATAGTCATCCGATCCGGCCGGTTCCGACATATTAGTTGCGTGCAGTAAAAAGAAGAATCTGTGCAAAATTTCAGCTCGATAGCTTTAAAACTGAGAGACTAGTTCGCGTAGAAACAGACAGACAGACGGACAGACAGACGGACGGACGGACAAGCGGAAATGAACTCGGCTCGTCGTCCTGATCAAGAATATATATAGTTAATGGGGTCGGAAATGAATATTTCTATGCGTTACAAACTTCTGGGCAAAATTAATATACACTTTTCAAGTGTATAAAAAGGTATCGTACGCAAAGAGACAGAATGTGTTAGTTTAGTTTTTGAGAAAATAGCATTCCTTGTTTTTGGCTGTCAACCTACATGCCTAGACGTATTTCCTATTTCATTCATTCGAAGAGTTCGAAGAGTACAGTCGTTGATTACAGTTCTACAGTTTTAAGCCGGGTATCCAGCACTGCGAAAACAAAAAATTCCTGGCATACTTCATATAAAAAAAACTGTGCCAGGAATTTTTTGTTTACCTTTTCCTGTCATTGGTATCCAGCAACATGAACGAAATCCACAGTTTGTTATCGATAGTTGGCCTATCGTTTGCGTGTGGATGCTAAAAATTCTAATATATTCAAAATAATACTAAGAACTTTGTCAACTGTAAAGCCAAGTATCTTGGCAAGATGAATTTGCTGGTGCAGCAATAATAAAATATCAAATTATTTTATATAAGATAACGGTATAAGCATTCTCCAATGTTTGCTCTCCAGCGTTGTAAATCCTCAATTCATTTTTATTGTTTTGCTCCCAGCATTTTGCCTCCATCTTTTCGCCCATACGTCAAAAATAGTTTAGAAAATATATTCCTGTGTTGTGTGTCAGAATTTTTAGCATCCACACACGCAAACGATAGCCAACTATCGATAACAAACTGTGGATTTCGTTCATGTTGCTGAATACCTATGACAGGTAAACAAAAATTCCTGGCACAGTTTTTTTATATGAAGTATGCCAGGAATTTTTTTTTTCGCAGTGCTGGATACCCGGATTAAGCAAAATTTAGAATAAAAAAGTATTATTTTTTCTCTCGAAAAAAAAAAATGCAAAAATTTTAGTAATTTATAACAATATCCTCAAGATGAGTATATAATAGAAGCCTTTCATATTCTTGAAAAAGTTTTGAGGAGAGTAAGAAATCTACTGCTAAACTCTTCCCATCCGATAGTAAAATAGCTTTAAGGTCTTGTACGCAAAGAGACAGAGTGTGTTAGTTTAGCTCTTGAGAAAATAGCATTCCTTGCCTTTGGCTGTCAACCTTGACAAATTTCCTAGTTTATTCATTCCAACACGTGCAGTCGTCGACTACAGTTCTACAGTTGTAAACATGATTTATAATAAGATTGTTTTATTATCCTCGAACAAAATATAGTAAAACATTTGTTTGTGATTTTAGTGATTTATAATATTATCCTTAAGGTGAGTATTTAATAGAAGCCTTTCTTATAACTTCAATGAATTTTGAGGAGAGTAAGAATTCTTAAGCAATGCTGTGTCAATGGAATATATGAGTTCTCATAGATGCCTTACTGTAGGATTGGGCTTAAGTCTTCCCCTCTGTAAGTACAAGTACAGACATGGATGGGTTAGTTTAGTTTGTATGAAAATAGCAAGCCTTGCCAGCCTACATGCCTAGACGAATTTCCTAGTATATTCATTCCAACTCTTACAGTCGTCGACTACAGTTCTATAGTTTTAAACAAAATTTTGAATAAAGTTGTTTTATAATATTATCCTCAAGGTGAGTATAGAATAGAAGGCTTTCTAATCCTTTAACAAATTTTAGTCGCCATTATAAAGCACTTCATGGCTACTTCACAGCCTTCGCCAGTAGCTGGTAAAGGTGACGGAGCATGGTAAATGCCCCGAAGGAAGGCTCCAGGATGTGGCGCAAGTTATCTCTGAGCGACAAGGACCGATTTCGCCTTATGGCCAGTAAAAGCGAATCCCGTGGCCACTCTTTGATAGATTGCGAGGTAAATGTCTAGTATAGCGGACTACTCTCCAGAAAATTCAAAAAAATTCCTCGATGGACCGCGAATTATAAAGAATTTTCATGCAGAAAAAACTTGCGGGGTCATCCATGGTTTCTTTTTAAACGAATTTTGAAAATTTGATTTTTTACCTAATAAAACATATTGTGTTTTGAGCAATGTGTCAAATTTAATTCAAATTTAATTGGATTTTTATTGTTCATTCAATAATTCTAATCAAAATGGAGTGCACGAATTGCAATTTTACGGTGTCGAAATGTTTGTCTTTGACGAATATAGAGGTTATTGAGTATTTAAAGCGTCACAAATGTTTACTACAAGAAAAACGAAGTTTTAATACACTTGAAAAACTTTACTTCAAGTGATTTAACTGGAAAAATATATATAGGATATAGATATCAGATATTTAAAATTATTAAATTATTGATAATAAAATTTAATACCATAAAAAACTTTTCTTAGTAAACACATTTTCCGACCGATCGGTCCTATGGCAGCTATATGCTATAGTCATCCGATTTTGATATATATATATACCAAGATTGGGGACGCTAGGATACAAGATATACCAAGATTGGGGACGCTAGGATAAAAAACAAAAAAGTTTTTCTCACTAGAAGTAGTTTTTTGACCGACCGTTTATCCCCGCCTTAGTGCTCACTTTCAACTCATAAGGAAACTTCTGTGAAAATTTCAGCTTTCTATCTCTTACCGTTCAGGCTCTACGTTGATTGCCAATCAGTCAGTCAGTCAGTCAGTCAGGACAAACTCTTTTTTATATATAGAGATTATCATTACTTATCGATCCGCTATACATCATTTCCCGATCAGATGAACTATAGTTGAGTTGCCACCTATCTCCCACAATTTGGGCATGTTGTGATCTTATAAAATGTTCTTAAATAAACCTTAACCTGAGTAACGGGTATAGCGAAATTGCGGGGGTGGCAACTCTACTATCGGGATCTCTCATCTGATCGGATAACGATGTATGGGAGCTCGATAAGTAACGATGAGTAGAATATATGCCTAGAAGGTTCGAACAACCAACTCCAAAATTGCGGGAAATTTGAGGTGTTTTTTCCAATTGCGGGGGTGGAACTCTACTATCGTTTATTTGATCGGAAAACAATACTGGATTCGATAAGTAATGATGAGTAGAATATATGTCTAAAAGGTCGAACCACCTAACTCCAAAAATGCGGGATATTTGAGGTGTTTTATTCATGTATTTAAAGGTATAAAAACATGTTCATCTGATCGGGAAAACGATGTATGGGAGCACTAGATGAGTAATGAGTGATGTATGCCTAGAATCTTCCGTACAACCTAACTCCCTAAGCTACGGGATATTTGGAGGGTGTTTTTAAAATTGCGGGGTGGCAACTCACTATCGTTCATATGATCGGAAACGATGTATGCTGATAAGAAATTATAGAATACGTCTTAAAATCGAATAACCTAACTCCAAAATTGTAGAAGATATACGGTTTTTCGATTTGCGGGGAGGCGGGGGCGTGGCAAAAAAAACTAAACTTGATCTGCCTGCAAGAAAGTTATAAATATATGTTCCAACACCTCAAACCTCTATCTCTTACCATCTCTGAGATTCCATCGTTATAGGGACTGACGGACTGACAGACGGACTGTCTATATCGACTCGGCTGTTGATGCTGATCAAGAATATATATACTTTAGGGTCGGAGATGCTTCCTTCTGGCTGTTACATACATTTGCACAAACCCAATATACTCTGTGTACCTTCGGTACAGAGTATAAAAATATCCTCATATCTCCCACAATTTTGAAAAAAATGGGATTGTTTGAACCCTCTAGACATATATTTTAATAATTATTACCTATCGATCAGCCATACATCATTTCCTGATCAGATGAGCTATAGTAGAGTTGCCTCCCCCTCAAATTGGAAAGAAACTCATTTCTCCCACAATTAGGACATGTTTATATCTTGAGAGCATCCTGCTTGCTCTTGAACAGATCCTGCAATTGTTTCCACCTGGAGCCGTACTCTTGCTCGAACAAATTGACATCAGCGAAACGTGGCCAATGCTGCGCCTCATGGTTGAACTCACATCATCATCATCATCATTCAGCCTCCAACGGCTCCACAAGGCAGGGACGCAGCGATGCCGTCAAAAAGAAACCTTTCTCATTGCACAAACGCAAGCAAGTGCTTGCCGATGACTTCTTGGCAAACTCAACGATACCCTCGATCATCCACGATCATCCACTGTAGATGCTGGTCCGCTCAATGGGACCGAAAATTCTCAAACGATTTGTAGAGCAACTCGTTGGATACGAATGGCGTCAGATTGCTGACACGCAAAATTGTGGCATTGGGCGGAAAACGCACACAGCAACTCGCGACCCTGCGCAGGGAGCCATCCAGAGCGCGCTTGGCCTTTTCGGCATTCACATGGTAATCGACCTTGAGGAATGTAAAGTTCTTCTCAAGATTCGAGAAGATTTCGCCAATGTCGCCGAACGGCATGAACATGTCGCGCAACTCATCGTCGGTGATGTCGCCAATGAGATTACCCACACAGACGATTACGGTTGAGAATTTGATCTCCTGGGCTACCTCAACGGGTGGTGCTCGTGTGTGGGTCCCGAAATACGGGCGCAGTCGTTGGACTATGTGGAAATCATCGCCACCGACTATTGTTGCCGGCACCACCGCCGCCGCGAGCATTGTTGGGTCCACCACCGCCAGGGACCGCCCTGGACGGGGACCACGATTTCTGTTGTCACGCTGTCCGGTCCGCCGCCGCCTTGATTATTATTACCACCTCGCCGATTATTGCCACCGCCGCGTTGACGAAAGCCTCCTTGCTGCAACCACCGCCTTGACCTTGGTGATGCTGCGGACCTCCTTGACCTTGGTGTTGTCCTTGTTGCTGCTGCTGCTCACCCTTGGACCGCCTTGGCGGGGACCACATTCTGTTTGTCACGCTTTGTCCGGGTCCGCCGCCGCCTTAATTATTACCACCTCCGTTATTGCCCCCCCGTTGCGAAGCCTCCTTGCGGACCACCGCCTTGACCTTGGTGTGCTGCGGACCTCCTTGCCTTGGTGTTGTCCTTGATGTTGCTGCTGCTGCTGACCACCAGCTTGCTGGGTTTGCTGCTGGCTGATGGATTTGACTGATTTGCCGAAATTGTTTCATTCACTTTGTCAGTTGGATTTCCCTCCGTCCGGTTTGGGTTGCTTCATTAGAAGGCTTTTTGATTTGCATTATTTGGCATTTTGAAAGGTGGGCCTATTCTGGTTTCCTCCACGATTCCGATTATTCGATTGCCACCGAATCCACCCTTATTGCCACCAAAGTTCTTATTCTGGTTGGCATTGGGACCTGTACCTCCTGGACCACCACCAGCTCCAACGCCGCCATTCTGATTGTTGGGGCCACCCACCAAATCGTGGTTTTTCTCGGCCGGAACGCCATCGGAAGAATCATTTTATTGCTGCTTTGGTGGGCCATGTTTGCCAGCCAATATTTTTATTCGGCTGATTGTTGCCTCTTTGTTAAGCGCTTTGTGGCATCGGTGCCGCATTGTTAGGAATTATCTAATTTGACCGGATTTTCCATTGCAAAAATATATATTCAATGTCGACCCGAAACAAATAAATTAATTACACAACAGTCTCAGAAATCGAACGTGCACAGTCAGAAACTTGAAGGGAATATGTGTGTTCTGGCAATTGAAAATGAAACGAAAAAACGAGAAAGCAAAGCTAACTTCGACTGTGCCGAAGTTTTAATACACTTGAAAAACTTTACTCCAACTAATTTAACCGGTATAATATATATAAGATAGAGATATCAGATATTCAAAATTTTTAAATCATTGATAATAAAATTTGATACCATAAAAAAACGTTTCGTAAAAAAACACATTTTCCGACCGTTCTGTACTATGGCAGCTATATGCTATAGTTATCCGACTTTGATAGATTTTTCCAAAATTATGAAAACATATAAAACTAATATAACCTCTCCCCACTATACCTAAACGGGACCTTGATCCCACAATCAAGTGATGTTGTATACCTTGGTATTCACCTCGACACAAGGCCAACTTGGCGCAAACACATAGATTCGAAAAAACTCAAAAAGCTGAAGGGCCAATAAGCCTCCACTGGCTTATTAACTCTCCCGTTCCCCATTTAAACTGGAATATAAAGTCTTACTGTATAAAACTATCATAAAGCCTGTTTGGACGTATGGCCCTCTAGCTATGGGGAAATGCCTTTGCGAGCAGCGTGGACATCTTCCAAAGAGCACAATCACGAATTCTTAGAATCCTCACTGGAGCGCCATTGTACATTCCAAACGAGAGTATACACAACGATCTCAAATCCCATTGGTCGATACTGAAATAGCCCAAATAAAACGCAAATATATCGAGAAGCTCCATGCCCACCCCAATCAACTTGCCCAATCTCTCTACCCCTGCAAGCAACGCATTCCCGACTCCCAAGAAAAGACCTCCCAACCCGTGATTGTACTAAAGGGTAACTGAACACAAAACTACATCCAATTGGAGATAGATTTCTTATAAATAGTTTTTAGAAAAAGATTTGTAAAATTATTGTTAGTCTCATTTAGAGAAGATTCAATAAATACCAAAACGAGAGCAGGCAAGCTAACTTCGATTGTGCCGAAGAGTTTTAATACACTTGAAAAACTTTACTCCAACTGATTTAACCGGTAAAATATATATAGGACATAGATATCAGATATTTAAAGTTTTTAAATCACTGATAATAAAATTTCATACCATAAAAAAACTTTTCTTAGTAAAACACATTTTCCGACCGATCGGTCGAATGGCAGCTATATGCTATAGTCATCCGATCTTGATAAATTTTTCAAAATTATGTGAAAGCTTATAAAACTTTTTTATATACCAAGATAGGGGATGCTACGATAGTAAACAAAAAAGTTTTTCTCACTAGAAGTAGTTTTTTGACCGACTTTATATGTCAGCTATATGCTATAGTCATCCGATTTTGATAAATTTTTTTCAGAATTATGTGAAAATATAAAATAAATACTTAATATAAAAAAAGTTTTTCTCACCAGTACGACCGTTTATATGGTAGCCTACGCTATAGTCATCCGATTTTGGATACATTTTCCAGAGTTGTGTGAAAAATATATAAACTACAAATACCAGGATAGGGTGACGCACGATAGAAAACAAAAAGTTTTTCTCACTAGAACTAGTTTTTGGACCGATGTTCCTATGGCAGCTATAAGATAGAGTCATCCGATCCGGCCGGTTCCGACATATTAGTTGGTGCGGTAAAAAGAAGAATCTGTGCAAAATTTCACAGCTCGATAGCTTTAAAACTTGAGGAGCCTAGTCTGCAGGACGGAGACAGACAGACGGACAGACGGACGGACGGACAAGCGGAATGAACTCGGCTCGTCGTCCTGATCAAGAATATATATAGTTAATGGGGTCGGAAATGAATATTTCTATGCGTTACAAAC
>JAEIFT010000596.1:0-151082 GCA_018904225.1 Lordiphosa mommai
TTATTTTTGACATTTGTTAGAGCTATTTATAATGAAAAATATTTGGTATGTTTTTAAATACAAAGAAAAAATAATTCAGCCGACAAATCAGCAGGCGAATCAGCAAGCTCCAGAGTAGCAAATAGGTATAAAGAAAAGAAAGAAAAAAAATTGAATTGGACAGATGATCATCCGTCTATCAGAACAAATGACTGAATGACAAAATGACAAGTCCAAAAAAAATATAAGAAAAAAATAAATCCTAATGCTGGGCAGGTCTGTTCGCTAGACCAGCCAGTGAAGGAATGAAACTATGAAATTGTGTCAAGCGTTAGGTTGCATGGAAAATGAAATGTCAAAGCCTACTGAATTAACGGGAAATTAATCCTTTACATTTTTGATATACTAACACCCACTAAACATTAAGCGAATATCTTGTTATTTTTGGGTGGGTATGTATATTCAAATAAATCATTATTATTTCCACGATCCTGAGAAACTAGATTACCCATCTACAGCTCAAGAACTAGAGCCACATGTAATCAAACCGAAAACGTTTACCGAAATTAACAGATTAAAACTCAAATCTAGAACCGATATTTAGAATTTTTTTAAGCTGATATCCGAGAATCGATTTGATACCGGAATAGGCCGTATTAGAACCGAATCATTTACTATTCTAATTGGTGTTTATGTGCTTATTGTTGGGAATAGTGGCCTTTTTAATAGTTTTAATAGTCTTTTCGGCCGACTGTAGGTCAGGTCCTGGTTGACCTGAATCCCACAAAAGCGATAGGTCTAGAAACATTTTCGCTCACAAAAATAAGTCAATGGAATGATTTTAGCATTGTTCAAAACAAACATTAATGAAACTACAAATCGATACGAGGTTTTATACCCGAATATACAATTCATCAGCTTGTGAACTTTAGCAAGGGTGAACCACATCATGCAGATTAAAAGCACTGACCAAAGAAATTGAAAAATGGTATCACCCGGTGATCTAATTATTAACCCAAATTAATGGGAAGAAAATGGCTATTTATAAATTATTTGCCCAACCGGCTAAAAAGTTCGTACAGCCAGAAAATGCTTTGAAAAATGGTTCATTCTTTTGCAATAGACGTTTTTGAATTTCAATTTAAATTTGATTCCGCAATTAATTCGAAACTTTGAAATTAATTTGTTGAATCTTTTGGATGAGATATATTTATATGTATTTTCGGTACCAGCAAAAATTTCTCTCAGTGTGCGCTAGGTAACTTTTATTTGATATATTTTTTTAGCGCGCCTTCTCTTGCCCGCAGAATAGACTGCAATTTGTGCAAGCAATGGAGCAGCAACTCGGCCAGTTTCATTAAAAATATTTTTGGTTGAATAACAATAGTAATAATGTTAAGTGCAGCCACATTCAAAACCAAAGCAGAAAAGTGAAATTTCACCTGACGGCGCGAGAGTGAGATGCCCATGAAACAACCGCAGCAGCAGCAGAAGCGGCAATCATCTGGGAAATTTTCGCTTTGGCAGTAAATTGCAAATAAGCATGGCAGGGTCTCAAAGCAAAAGTATTTCTCACTGCCGGCTTTTGACTCGGAAATGATCTCAGGGAAACAATTAAACAAGAAACCAACCCGGAAAAATCCTTTAATAATCTTTCACATAAACACTCAAGAACACTTGTAAACACACAGATCTATAACTAAACAATATTTCTTACTGTTTTAACTAAAAACGTTACATGCATATAAAAACCAAACCAATTAAGTTTTATGATCCTCTTCCTTTACGTGTCGAGGGCTTTTAGCTTTGCACGTTTCTTTTCTTATTTTTCCACCGAACAGCTCATTTGCGCGAATTATTTATGCGGTCTGCTGAGATGGTGATGGAGATGGAGACCCTTTCTCAAGTCTCAAGTCTCATCTTCCCCTCCTCCTCCACCCTCCCACCCCATTTGCCATTTTGTAGTGCTCACTTTCAGGCTCGTGCATGGTCATGCCATTGACAACTTGCACAAATGTTGACCTTTAATTACGACAACGAACAGCAGCAGCTACAGCCAAGGCAGAACAAGTTGCTGCCCGGCCACTGTTTGCATAACTACGCACATAACAACGAAGCTAAAAAGAAAAAGAAATATATTATAAAAAGCAGGCAGCATCCACAAAATAAAAAAGACAACGACGACAACTGCAATTTGTCCAGCTGCAAACAGAAGAGCAGCAGAGCAGGGGGCGTTGGGGGAATAGAGCAAAAATGTGGGCACACGCATGTAAGCAGGGATGCGCAGAAGTCACTGTGAATACTAAGCGAGTTGTTACATCCGAAAATCTATTAACCAAAAAGGAAGGCAGGATGTGCCACAATATTCACATATAACATAAAAATGCCTTTATTACTGAATGATAATTATTTTGATTTAAATATATAAATTATTTTATTATTCTTTAAAATAAATAATTGGTATTTATTGAGTTTAATGAAAATATTATTAAAATTATTTGAATTTTTGTTTTATTTTTAAATTTCTTATTTTTAGTTTTATAAAGGAACTCTTAATTTTCGAGTTTCCCAATTTACAGATTCAACGATTCTTTTGGTGTACTTCTCTTCATAAAGTTATAAAATGTAAAAACTCCGACTATCGAGATTTCTTTTTATATAGAAAACTTCTTGGACGGAAGTTCCTATGAAATTTCTGTATTGCTCAGGTGCTAGGCTGAGATATGGCAGCTGGAAAAAAATTTTTTAAATTTGAATATTTATTTAACTTGTTGTGCTTAAGATATATCAGATCTTGATTCTTAAGGCGTAACTTCGTATCTACTATCTTTGTTGATGCAGTATAACTCTGGATGAGTGAATCATTGCGAATGGTCTTCAGTTTTCCATTACTTTATTCCACGTTCTTGTAGTTTCGTTGTCTGATCTGCCGCTACTATATTCCAATAATACATCCCTCGGGGACTTTTGATTCCTGCACGTTGTCATTTTGCCATCTGAGTTTATTCGAGTTTATTGCAGTTTATTTGCCGTATCTCTATTTTTAAAGCTCCACTTCACCGTCATATTTACCGAGCGTCCACCGTCTCATTCCTTCTTTTCCCAGTAGTACGCTCCTTCAGTTTTTGCTTCCCTGTCTTCAAGATATTTCAGACTCCCGACCTTTACCTTTCGATCTCTGATCTTTCTGATGACGAACCCTTCACCTTGCCTCATTCAGACACATCTGCACAGCTTGTTTCCATGACTGAAACAAGAAATGTTGTTCGAAAACAGAAATAACTCACAATTTCAGGTTACTTAAGAAGTACGAACTAAGGACCTTTGAAATAGTTTCTTTTTCTTTTAATCTATTTTTTTTTTATTATTCGATTTAGTGTTAACTACTTTTCTGAACTGTTAACTAGATTTAAAATATCGTTTCATTATTTTTTACTTGATAATTTTTTCTTAAAATCTTTATTATGTAATATGTATATTGCTTTTTGTTTTTTTTTACTTTGTTGTTTAATAATACGTTAACTATAGAAGATATGTTAAAATAGCTAGGAGAAAAATGATTTTCGTCTAGTTTTCTTAAAAAATAAAACTTTTATGTTCGAGAATATAACTTAAACTACCAATCTCAGTTCGTAACTGCCTTTTATAACATGATGACATCCACTAAATCATTTTGAAATACCATCACGTAATATGATCTCTTTATGTATAGTGTATATTTTTATGTCACGGACTAGCCAGTGTTGAACCTTTTTCGTGCGCTTTTATTTCAGTATTTAGTTTCGGTTTCCTTTCAAAAAATTATTTTGCAAAATTATGTTATTGGGGTCATTAAATCGAATTTAAATTTGAGTCAAAAGTTGCTAACCTCCCTGGACAGTTCTTTTTTCAATTGACAGTCCTGTTCTATCTAAAACATCACAAATAGTTACCAAGCATTACATTTCCTTAAAGTCAAAATCTAGTGATTTTTTTTTTGATTAAACTATTTAAATATTCATCACCATTCGCATCACTATCAAGCCGTATCAGTGACTGGCCTGGCTCCGGGCTGGGTGACAAGTGCTTAGTGTCAGCACCTTGGTTAGCATGTGGAGCTCCAGGTTTGACTGTTGACAATTTTGTGCGAGAGAGAGTGGTAGTGGTAGCTCAGTTTACACATTAATTATCACTTTTGTTGTTGCGGTGACAGAGACGACAACATTAGACGATCCCCCCGCACTTAGTTCGCTGCTTAAGTCTTTTGTTTCTCTGTGTGTTTTATATTTTTACTTTTTTTTTCTGCCAAAGTGATAAATGAGCTGCTGAAAACTTTAGCCCTAGCCAAGGATAGTGCCAGGGCCAGTTGATTTACGGTTTGCCAGGCAAAAACAAATCGATAATAATCGATAGCAACACCCATGTGGAGGCCATGGGTTTCCATATGAAAATTAAATTATAAAATGCTTTACAAGTGGGGCGGACCGCCTCCCCATTCCCCTGTGTCATAAAATTGCACACACAAAACGAGGGTGGACATGCGATTTCCTTGACATTTAATGCAATGCAACTTCACCAGAGACGCCGAATGGGGCGGCAAAACCTTGTCTTGGCCACGGTCTGTGTGCCACGCCCCACTCGTGTTGGCAATGCCAGCCAGGATGGAGGATCCCAGTCGAGGAGCCAAAGCAAATAGCCGCCAGGCAGATTTTGTCTTTGCGCACAGTGCAACACGTATCAATTATAGGTAGGTACATGCCAGCAACAACAAAAACCACAACAACAACAACAACTACAATCTCACCAAGAATAACGACATTAAAATATTAGTCAGTCCATTGGAGTTTTGGGATAATGCCACAAGCTAAACAATGCTGCTTGTTAGAATAGAGACATCTGAGAAGAAGCAGAAGAAGGCACTGCCTGATCATTTGAAAGTTCTTTGCCAAATGTTTTCTAGGTCAGCAGTTAGCAAAGCTTGAACCTAATCCGAATTTCTGTATTTGTCCCAAACATAAATATCATTTAACCCAAATATGTATTTTGGCAGATTTCGGTACAACTGACCTTTTTTCCTCGAACAGTTTTGGGGTGTGTGTTTATTTTCCAAAGTTGTTTCAAATACACAGAAAAAAATAGTATATTACCGACCTTAAAGTATACATATTGTTGATGACACAATTTAATTTTTACAGGGATGACTGGCTTGTAAGCCGCCTTAAACCTCTTATCCTCATAGCAGGAATTCGTCACCTTAGGGATGCTTGGCAATCCGTTGCTTTTACAGATTGGTTGCTGTCACATCAAAGAAGTATTTATCAAAGTATTGGATTACTTGAGATACAGGCTTTAGCATTTAACCGAAATACAAGGAACACACTTTGTCGGCCTTTCACTTACGCACTCGTTGTAATTAGCGCTGCTTTTGAGGCTGTGACCAACATATTGCGCTACTTTTGGGGCGATGTTACCCATTAACTATTGTTTAGTGGGACCAATGTGATTGAAAAAAAAAAAAAAAAATAAAATATAACTAAGCGATAGTTCCAATGGTAAGATTCCTGAAACTGATTAAGATTTCATCGAAAATGTACAGAGTGCCGAGAAAAGGAAGCAAATTTAGGTCATACTTAAAGATTTAACGAAATCATCTCCGTGGTTGATTTATTTGGTTTGATTTTGTTTTGCTTTTTTAGTGTGACCGAACTCTTCGAACCGAACTTTTGATTAAAAACTTGGTGTTCTACTTTGTAAAGTTGCGAACATTCTAAAGTTTCACGCTGTGATAGCAATAGCTGTGAATAATAGTTATTACACTTTCTTTCGAAAATTTGTGCTTGGCGCCTTAGCTTAATCAGCAATTAGCTGATCACGAAATAAAAATCAAAGCAGTTCGCAAAAAAGCTCATTCCGTCCACTGATTTAGGTTTATAAACAAATACTAAATCAAGTACTAACAAACTAACACTATATGTAAAAAAAGTTGTTTTTTTTTTTAGTTTTGGAACCATTACTTTTAAATGAGCTATGACTGTAAAAAATGAAGTTTATTAGGTGACATAGAGGTCTATTAATTTTGATATCACTATATAAGATATAATTTTTTTTGCAATTAAACAAAAATTTTAACTTTGTACAAAATAAAAAATACATTTTTGTATGAAACAATCGTGATAACTAGACAGCAAATTAGGCATCTATTCAATGGAATTTAATCGTAGTTGGCCCGGGAAAAGATGTTAAAGAGGCAGAATGAAACACAAAATGGGCTGCTTAAGGGGGTCTTCTACCTTTGAAAATTTTTTTTTCAATTTTTTTGTTTTGCCTTATTATTATAACTTGGACATTCCCACAAAAAGGTTCTTTAAAAATTCTATCTGAAAATATGTAAAATCCGCTGTCTAGTGATAACACAAAAACATAATGATGCAGTTTGATTCAAAGGAAAATAAAATTACCACGGCCTACTAGGATTAAATTCTTTCAGAAAAAAATGCAAAATCCACTGACTAGTCATTAATATTCCTTCCTATTTTAAAGGTCGATTACAGTAGTGTTGCTTAGAGCTCAGCTGTAGGTTCTATGTGCAAAATCAACTAGTAATTTGGTAAGCTCCTTAATTAATAATTAATAATATTTGTCAATACACTTAATCCTGTGGGCATTCAGTATTTAATTGTGGAATGATTTATAAGATTTTAATTGTTGTAGAGTAAAGTTTACAACCTTCTTTGTTGTGATTTGGACTTGGTTCTGGGCAGCTTAATGTAAGTTCCTTTTCAGTGTAAATTATCAGATCTCCCACTTTCAATATCGTTTTTATAATTGTTTGGGAAACTTCACCGTTGGCTTCAATAATTTAAATTCTACACATATTTCAATCCCAGACAGCCAAAGGGAAAATAAAGAAATTTTAAAATGCAAATAACTATTTGTGGAATTATTGCTTGTAATATGTGAGGCGCCTACAGTATTAGGCAAGCTGATCCATTTAGTTTTCAATCTCTGGACAAAGACAAAAATTCAAAGCGACTTAAAGTGCCCCTCCGAGGCACTTGAAGCCAAGTCTTTGCCTAGCATAAAATACAAAAAAAAAAAATAGAAACTCAGTTCGGTTTGGTTCGTCTGCATCTTTGAACCTAATGGGCAGCAGCAGCAGCAGCAGCGGGTCCAGAACTCTTGTCCTGCATAAAAAATGATTAATTCCTGGTCTGGTAATTTATGTAGACACATAATTCACAGCGGGACATATTCAGCTAGAGAGTTCGAGTTCAGGCCGCGGTCGCCACTTAAAGGCAGCTCTAAAAATAGCACACACACACACACTCTCACATATGCTAAAAATAAAAGGTAGACAAAGGCAAGGCCTTATGGCGACGACGGCTGCGGTGCGCACATTTGATTTAAATTGAAGCTAAAGCCAAGATCAAGGCTTAGCCTGACAATATCATTAAATATTTATGACGCAGCCGCCGAGCACAAAGTGAGCAGAGCAACGCAGCAGCAGCAGCATTTAGCTAGAAAAATGACAAGTTCGTTGCCTAAGTCTTTTGTTTTTTTTTTGTACGTCTGCTGAAAAATATGATAAATTAAAAGTGTGTGTACATCGTTTCCTTGGTATGTAGATATATGCCATATATGCCCAGGAACAAAGCTTCGTGCCCGGGTGGTCAGTACACACCCAAACCAAATCCAAACAAGCCAACCAACCAACCAACCAACCACCACATAAACAGTTAGGTACAACCTGCCCCATGGGTCTCCTTCTCAATGCTATATATGGTCGCATTTGTGCAAATTTATAAGCCACTCACATTAAGGCGGCAAATATTTTTATGGCAAACTGCATGCCAGCTAACCATAGTGGCATCTTCGGGCGTTATTCCACCTGCTGGCAATTAATGAAATTTCCTCAGCAAATTTATTGACACGAATGAAAAAATTTTAGTATTGCGCGCTCGCGCGAAATATATGGCAAATTTGTATGTATGAAATTTATATATATATGCGAGTTTATGGTTAGACTTTTGCCGGGGATATTGCGTGTCACTTGAAGTGGCTGCCAGCCAACTCCTCCATCTAACTTAGTTGTGCTCCGGCCAAGCAGCTTAATGTCTACATTTGTTCTGGCCATTGCGTGCTCAGTGGCTGCCCTTTTTTTTCCGCTACAATCTCTAACCAAACTCATGACTCTGGCACTAACTCCAACTTCCATCTGCGTCCGCATCTGCTGCTGCCATGGCGCATTAGAACAAATTGCTCTTGTTGCGATAGGAAGGATGGACATGCCTTTTACCTTGTTTGGACCGATGGACAGAGTTTGCCACTGCTGGTTAAGCAGGGCTCCAGATTGGCGAAATGGGTATGATCACTACTTGATTGGGTTGGGCTGTAGAATGTGTATTATTAATGAATTATATTTTACCTCCTTTACTTTACTTTTTAATCCCTTAATAAGTTATACAAATCGGTAAAATGTGTTTGGATTTTTACCAATAAGGAGCAGTGTATTTTCGTACTTTCGAGTTTTCCGACCATGAGAGTGGATTTTCCAAATTTAGAATACATTTTCTAAATTTATTTTACACATAGTTCTTACAAACCGAATTTAAGCTAGATTGACAGAAATTTTTATAGGGATTGTCCCTGGAATTCCCAATTTTCCGAACTTGGGTGAGAATTTTCCGAATTTTAAAACATACCAAGATCGGTGATAAAATACTATTTGATATCGATCCCCTTTCTCCCAAGATCCGGCCATGGGGTTGGATTTCAGCAATTGATGATGTTTCGATTACCTTCTTCCATATAGCTCAGTATTACCTTGATCTCCCATTCTCGGAGCATTGGAGCGGATATTCCAAAATACCCTCTTAGTGGTTACTTTTACAACAATTTAAAGCTTGTGTCCAAGTTATCGATTTTAAGCTGTTTACATCGACCGTAGCGACGCACAGTGGCGCCCTTAGAACAAAGTAGGTAGCAAAATTCAGAAATTTTATGAGCGCCAACGAAATTTTGAATGAACCCATCGTATAGGAAATTGTTCAGATTTCAAATATGCAACCCTTTAGAACATACAACCCGTCAAAGTTGACCTATTTATAGTTAAAAAAAAAAATCACAAATATTTAAGTAATTTGGTCAGCTTTCAGGTAGACAATCTGGAAAACTAAGTAATGAATCGTAATAATTTTTCTACTGATTGATGTATTCATTAAGTGTATATTACAAAAAAAATGTACTGTTTGCTTTTTGTTTCTCCAAATAAATCACATTTTAAAAACCAACCATTCTTTTTTACTATTTTTCAACTTTGATGGAATATACAAAAAATATATATTTTTGTGTATTTGCCATATATTCAAAGTACGTTCTTTGATTATTCCTTTAGGAAATTTTTCGCTGCCTATTCGACTGTTGAAGGTATAGAGGTAAAATGAGGGCCTTTTCAACTTCCGATGCATTTTTTCATCTCTGCGGCATGTGAAGTCACGAGAAGAATTAGAATCCATTAGTTTAAGTTCAAAAATGATTTATCTATTAAAGATACCTTGTTTTATGAATAATACAATATATTTTGGAAAAATCCCAAAAAAATTTTTAAAAAAATCTAAAAAAAAATTTTTTTTTTAATTTTTTTGGTAAATATTTTATAACATAGAAACATTAAAAAAAAAACCAAAAAATAATGAAAAAATGTTGAAAATAATTTTTGTTGTTACCAAAAATTGATTTTCCCACATAGGTAAGAATCTACAAGAGGTAACACCCCTTTCCATTAGGTTAAACAGTTATTTATCATTTGCCATTTAAATTATTCAATTATCTCATTTGGTTCAAAAGTTATGATTTTTTAAACGAAAAAAACTCAAATGGCGCCACTGTGCGATGGTCGATCAGTCAGTAAATAATTAAATCAGGACTCAGATTGTGCATTCTATAGCAGCACTGTCTATACAAGCTCTGCTGTTCATCACTTCAAAAGCATAATAATAAATAAGTCTTTTATTAAAAAGAAGTCTTAAAGTCTTAAATCATTATGATAGGAGGTAGGGGTAATCCCTTACTAACGATATTTATTATAATATGTTCAAACAATTTTAAAGAATATAAAATGTGTTTTTTACAACACGACATTTATTTTAAATTTTCTGTTGGGTAAAATTATATTTGATTGCTTTTGAGACAAAAATACCAAATTCCCTTACGATTTGTGTCGATTTTAAGACGGAATAATTTAAACAAACTCAGTAATGATAACTTTTCCGTATGTTAACGTGCTTCTTACATAGTTTGCTTAATTTTTCACAGCCATAATTTTCTTCCCTATTTAATATCCCAATTATTTCATCCTGCGTTCTGACATCTGTCTTACAATTGTTCTAAGTCCTCGTATTCGTTAACTTTGCTTTAGGTGCATCTATCTGGCACATTCCTCAAATGCTTCTTTAAGATTATCGCATCATGCTTTGAAATTCACATTATTTTGGCCCATTTTTTCGATTTATCAAAAAAGAATGTATTTCGTATTTAATTTAAGAATTTTGTTCTCATTTAGGAACATTTTGGGTAAACTTCAAACTTAAGACTGATGCGTACTTACCTTATATTTAAATTTTTTTTTTTTTTACAAAACGATATAAATTGTATTCCATTCGTTCTAGAACGCTGGCAGCCGTTTTTTTTTCAGAGTGTAGCTAGGCTCCCAGCACTGGTTTGTATATATAGTTGCTCTTATAATTCGTTTGCATTTTCAAAGATATTTCCCCTTCCATTTTTCTTTCTTAAAAGAGTATTCACTCTTTAGCATACGAATAATTCTTCAACTCTTTCTCTGTTTATTTTCCAAGTAAAATGCGCTACGAATTCGTGAAACAAATAGTCAAGACGGACACACCACAAGTACGCATGTTTCTTGATTCTCGGCTTAACTCTTCATCTGCATGCAGATTTCGCTGGCTGGACAATGTTAATGATGGGAAAATGTAGAAGCCTGTCCCATTCCCATTCCTATACCCATTCTCCATCTCATTCACGTTCACATTCGCCTTCGCCTTCGCCAGTTTGCAAGTTCAACTCTCGTTCTCATTTAGTGGCGACTGCCACAAATTGATTCGGTTTGGGCTCTTCCCGAGTTTATATATATAATGCATATATAATTCTTTTGTTGTCTGCTGCTAATTTGCTAAATTTGTGCAGACATTGAGGTAATGTCATAGATGCAATTGTTGGTTGCAACTGGTATAATCAGGGTTCGGCTGACCAGTTGACTGACATCTAAAATTATGCGGCTACAATGGAGCTAAGAATGCTTTGATTAGAAAAAATTTCAAATTAAATTTTTCCACTTAACCTTAGCATTGGCAACCCATCCTCATCCTCCTAGCCCTTGCACCTTCGAACGCCTTTGGGTCATTCAACCTCACCTGACCATGCGTTTAAGGAGGCAAAGTCAAAGTCAAGTCAAAAGTCATAAAAGATATGCAAGCATGAAAACATTCGACCGACTGTGGCCCCAACAAAATGTATAAATGCTGTGCGTCTGCCTCCGTCCCTGCTGCAGCTCCTCGTAATCCTTGGCCCATGTCTGCTGCCCTTTTTGCTGCTGCTGCCGCTGCTGATGCTGCAACAACAATTACAAATGAACGACTTCTTTGTTCTGTCAGCAATGGCCTGACTATGCCCAAGCCTATTGCTGAAGTTGGAGCTCGAGTTTTATTATTTTTGGTTTTTTTTTTCTCCTTTTTTTTTGCGGTAGCAGCCCAAAAGAGGGGGCGTCGTCTCCATCTCCATCTGTGTTTGCCAGCAGCTGCTACGCATAAAGCATACGCTTGTACACTGAAAGAACCACAGCATTTGCTACTTAATATTTCATACCCGGAAATAAGGATGATGAAAGCCTTCAACAAGAAGATGGAAGAGATAAAGATTAAGTAATCAAAATTGATCCCAACAAGGTAGCTAGTAATAAAGGGTAAGAAGTAAAGATGGTAAAACCATAGGAAAAATAATGAAGCCAACTCAAACGATGATCTTTTTTAATCACTTTTTTAATACACTAAAAACGTATGAAAAAGATGTAAAAAGGGTATCATAAAATATAACAGTCTGAAAGCAGCATTTCCGAACCTATTAAGTATATATTTTCTATAATTTCACATAACTGAACTAAAATTGATATTAGCTATGCGCTGGCTTGCGTTGTTTTTGGTGCGGAATCAGCTAACGCGGCACCCAGCGTCAGGATAACTTTTCATATCCAGAATCTCGCCCAAAATATGGCGTTTGATGTCAGTACTAATCCTTGCGCCATATGCTAGCTTGCGCACATTCTATATTCGGTCAGCGAACACGATTTCTTATATTCTTTTGACATTGTCCTGTGTAACCGCATCGGAGGACCTGCCGCTGCGGACTTCATCAGCAGTGGAGTTTCGTCCAATATTCTACGGTGTTATCTAATGGAGCATTAGCCCCATAATATTAATTCAACTTTTCTTTTGTTTCCTTCGCCGTTTTGCCTCTCAAAACATAATCTTCTATGAGAGAACTAAAATCGTTTTTTTTTCATACTCAACATGAAAAATAATAAAAATCTTTTATAACTATTACTTCGAGAGGAAAAAATTCAAAATCAAAAATAATTTTTATTTTCTGATTTTTATATAAAAAGGAGTTATTTGGTCGGTCCCTGAACATGATGCCAAACTCAGCTATCAAAACAAAACTGTGGGCTGCATTTGACATGTCTGCTTAAATATGAATGGACTTTAAGGCACCATAATCTTTGTTGCGATAGCAGCGCACTCTGGCGGCCAAGGATGTTACTTTCCACCCCCTGAATTCGTATGCTCGTCCTATAGCGGTGAGTAAAGCAATAGTACAAGAGCTCTGGGAGTAAAGGCCTTGGACAGCACTTGATTCAACAATTATTTTTTATGTAGCTACCATATAATGGATCAGGCCGACTTGCATAAATTTTGTTGCTTTTTAAAATATTAAACTTAAATTCGGGTTGTGCTCATATTTTAAGCTTCTAAGACGACTTACAAAATCTGGTTTGGTTAAGACAATTATTTCATTTAGCTGCCATATAACCGATCTGACCGACGGATTTGACTAAACATTTAACACGACATGTTGGGGCAAGAATTGATATTATTTGGTTAATAGTTTTGCATTGAAACCTTTTTGCATCGTGTTGCCACGCTAACGTTATTTTCCACGAAACATAGCTATTAAATTTAGGATCAACCTAAAAATACACAATAACAGTATACACAGCACAATTGAACAAAAACACCCGACAACAACAATCGTGTTATGAAACTAAAATTTCACATAAGAGAACTAACGTTTTGCAATTTTTCTGAATTCTTAAGGGGTTCTATGCAGTAGCAAGGCCCAAAAAAAGACGATTTTTATATCATTTTTGTTAGAAAGGAATTTTGTTGTACAGATTCAAGTAATAATTATTCATATCTTATTTTAAGTTTCATATGAAACGTGCAAAATTATTAAGCATACTGCTCTAGGTCCTCCTAAAAAATGCGTTTGGCGGCGATCACTTTATCTCTGGTTAGGCTTATCTAAAATCAAAAAACGGGATAGTTTTATTAGGGGATAGATGAATGCTGGGATTGATCGAAGGACGAAATTTCAATGTTTGATGAAATGGCGATAATTAAAAAAAAAATAAAATTTTTGACAAAAATTTTCCAGAAAAATTAAAAAAAAAAACAAATTTTTATTTTCGACCAAAATTTTCGAGAAAAATGGTTTAAAAAAATATAAATAATTATCGGATATCTTAATCCTTCGATCAAAAAATTTAAGAGCAAACGGTTTAGCCGTTTTTTAAATCTGGGGATCACCGATTTCGAAAACAAAGTTTTGAGAAAAACGTGTTTAAAGTTTACGAAGTAGTTTACACATAGTTAAAAATACTTTTCTATATCTTACATGGTTTCGTCTAATTCAGGGCCATAAGATGATAGCCTCTGCAACATCAGCATTTTAATAGGTAGAATTGATGTTGTCGACGAGCCATTCTTCATTAGCGAAATATTTTCGGAGTTATTTTTCATATCAACTGATTAAAGTTTTGCATTAAATTATTGTGTAAAATCACACACACATCTTTCCAATAATTTTTCGTTAATGGGATCTTCATAAATTTAGAAACATTAGTCGGTAAAGTCAGATAGTCATGTGTAGTAGAAGATAATGTGTCTGTAGTCCAAAAGCGTCCTTAGTCGATTTACCAGAAACTTGAGTTTTCTTAGTAGGCGTGGAATTTAGAGGAAATCTTTCAGACATTTTAAACGAATAGTAAAGGAATACATTAAAATCTCTCGCCTACTAGGAAAACTTCATGAAGTTTGCTTCATCATGTAAATCCCGTCTTACAAATATGGGTTTATCTCCGAAAATATTTATTAATTATTTGACTTTATACCAAAATTAGGCGAAAAAACCGTTAAGCTTTGCAAAAAGGGCGAACAGCAATGAAAAGACTGGGATTTGCATAGATAAGTGAACTGCATTAAGAACTGTGTCATGCGAAGGTTGGCTGCCCTAAATAACGGAACTGTGCGCTGCCTTGGTAGGTAATTTATACAGTGCATGTATTAACTGTGCTAGGCAGAGGGTCTTCGCACAATTAAAAAAAAAATGTAGTCCGGAAACCAGAGCAATATTATTGCAGTTGGACAATAAAAATACTAAATATTTTGAAATTTCTTGTCTTTACAGGTGACATTTAAGTTCGTAGTCAGTTTGCTAGGGAAACTGTATTCTGGACCACGACCTTGTCCCCTTCTATAGTACTTTCCTTTGACAGTCCTTTTACAGCTCTCTCCCACATATATCAAACGCAGATTAAGTTTGTTCCCCACACAAATCGCAAGCTGTCAGAGCTGTAAAATATATTTTGAAAATCTGAATAAGATCGGAATTTTGTATGGAATTTTTGTTTTGTTGATTTCATAAATTTTTGAGATTTTCTAGTATTTTTTAATGTTTGAAGAAGCACAGAAGACAGAATTTTTTACTACTTTTTAAGGTATTCATATTTTGATCAGTGCGAGATCCGTCTGTCTGTCTGTTTTTACTTTAAAGATTCTCTTGGAACTTCGTGCAATTACTTCTTTAGAAACAATCGGTTAGAAAAAGCATCATTACTTAAAACAGTTTAAAAGCCAAACCTTTCCAAGATATAGAGTACATTCACAAAATCCACCTTAACATCCCTCACTGTAACCTTGCCTTAACAGAATTGCACAAAATTTATTGTGTACTCTCAATAACTAATAATTTCTCTCAGTGTCTGCTGCAAATGCAGATCTTTTTGGGGCGTTGTTGCCCTGGCCCAAAACAAATATGAGAAGTTGGACTCTGTGTCTGTGTCTGAGAGTCTCTCCGTCTGTCTGTCTGTCTGTCTGAGTCTGTGGCAGAAATGTGCAACGTTATCATAACTAAGTGCATGTGGCTAGGTGGATGCGTGTGCTTTGTGTGTGCGCTGCAGCTTTTCCTCATGTGCATCCCCCCCAGCCCCTCCCCCCTCAACCAACCCCCGCAGAAACCGTCTACCGTCTGCATACATATGCATAATTCATGCTATTGAACCTTCTGCGGTTATGACTGGACCTGGACCTGGACATGGGCTTGAACCTGAAGCTGGGTTAGAGGAGACCGCAGTCAGGCAAACTAGAAAAATTATAATTTCACAAGTCATAATAGGATTTGCAATTCAAATGCAGACACAGCCAGCCGCAGTCTCAAGTCGCGTTGAGTTTCTTTTTTTGTAGTTACAAATTTCTATGGAAGGAGGAGGCAGCGCGAACAACAATAAGAGGCTTCTTCTAGTCAGCCAATATGTCAAAAAATATTAAGAGACATGGCCAATGGGCATTTGGGATCCATTCGCCATGCATAAATATGCAAAAACGATAAGCGAGTGGAGAGCGAGCGAGCTGCTGCTGCCGCTGCTCCTTCTATAAAGTTGTAAAATTGACAAGCGCTGGCAATGCCAAACTCTCAAATAAAGCAATAAAATGCGCTAAAACATCGCCATCGACATGCCCCCATCTGCATCTGCATCGGCATCGGCATCAGCATCGGTTCAACGGTAGCCCATGGACCAAATGCAAAAATTAGAAATGAAAGCCAGCGGGTTGCTACCTAGAATTTATGCCAGTTTTGGGTACGGGTGACTCAATCAGTGGTTTTGTGCTTGTGGATAGAAGCTGAGGATATGAGGATGAGCACGGAAGCGTCGTTTGTCACAGGCGCATGCGCATGCAAAGAGCTCGATTCATGTGTTTCTTGTGGCGGAGTAGGAAGTGCGCCTAAAGTGACAGCAGGCAAGCGCATAAAGATAACTAATGGCAACGGCGGCGGCGGTGGGTTGCATCGTAATCATGTCAAACTCTTGTCCATGCGACAATCTGTAAGCAGTTTACTGCACGCTTAGTATGGGTGTGTATGTGTGTGTGCGTTGAATGAAGATGAAAGGGGCAGAGGAGTTGGACAAATTTGTTATTTGTTAAAATGTTTTACAATTTACTTTAATTATGTGTAATGCAATTTTAGAAGATTTGAAAATTTATAATTTATGTAATTATAACCTTTCTTCTATTAAGATAATCCTCTTTAATTTTTTTTTTTTTCTGATTGATCTTAAGATTTAACAAAAATGGATAACTGGGACAATGAAACAAAAATTTGGATTGTCCGCTGCTATCACGTACTGGAGTCCGTAATTTAGGTTCAAAGAGAGTATAGGCGCACGTTTTGCGGCAATCCTCCGAGCAGATGGACCATAGTGAGGCTTGTTATCAATTTTGCCGTGCATGGGACAGTCGCAAAGACCTTCCCTTCAAATCTTGCTGAGCCTTACTTGTTAGAAATAAACGGTCACACCGATACGTTACTAGAGACCGTGACTTGAGCATGTTGAAAGAGTTTTTCTACCCAGAACTATACCGAAAGAGCATTTCTCTTAGCTTTGTGTGTTACTCTTCACATAGCACAGCCTGTTATGACAGAGTTGAGCAGAAAATTTCCCAAATGCCGATTTAAGGGGGTATGTTTTATGAGTGTTTTTACAAAAATTCTGGAGGGAAAGCCATAAAAGTTTTTTTCAATTTGGTTTTTTGTTTTGTGTTATTAATTAATTAAATAGTAAAATAAAAAAAAAAAATGTTGGAATTCGAGGGCTGTTCAAAAGTTATCGGCCTGCCAATTAAGGCCTCAAAGAAAAGGTGTAGAGGTGGTGGCCATGATTCCGGGACTCCAGGTTATCGGAATTGAAAACGGTAAATGAGGTTATGATCAGAATTGATGTAATTCTGGCCCGTACCTCGATCTTAAAAAAAAATTTTTCTAAAATTTACAAACATTTAAAAAAAATTCGATTTTCGACGTTTTTTTTGTTGTTTGGTGAAAAAAAAAATAGTAAAAAATTTTTTATCTTCATGATTGAGGTACGGGCCAGAATTACATCAATTATGCGTCGATTGCAACATGGCTCATCAATATCGGTTCAGTAGAACTGGCCCAATCATGGCTACCAGGTCAAAAAACGTCGTTTAGAGAAAAACGCGGTTAAAGTTTTCAGCAAAATTGAAAATACTCACATTGCTCTACTAAAACGGATATATCTGCTAAACTCTTTCGAATAATTGAAAATGGTTTAAAGGAGATGAAAGGGGAATGTTCAAGCTGTAATAATAAGGCAAAACAAAAAAATCGAAAAAAAATATTTTCAAAGGTAGAAGACCCCCTTAAAGAAACTCCACATTCCGTTGAGCACTCAGGTCGCCTGACTTTTTGCTATGGTGTTATTACAAAGAGGAAGTCTACAAATCAAAACCGACAAATCGCTTACAAATTTCTATTTCAAGTTCTCTTGAAGTCCCCAGAACTAAGTCAACTACGGCTTGAAGTACAATTTTTAAAAAATGATTACAAAAGGCCAGCCATAGGAATTCTTTCTCCCTTTTTCCAGAATAAAACGCCTGGGTAACATGCATGCATTTTATCTCTAAGTTAAAGCCCCAAGACGTTATTGTTTCGAAGAATGTTCAGGGGTTGATTCTCCCAATTTACAGCTTAGTTGATCGACCTTTTGACCTTATACTAAAATAGGAAGTGTATCGATATTGAATAGAGTCAGCCAATCTGGCTTAAATCGCGCTCTTAAACACTGCACCAATTTGGCATATTGTTTTGCATTATTATTCAATCCTCTTTCATCCCCTTCAAACCATTTTCAAAAATTCGAAATACTTTAGCAGATATAGCCATTTTAGTAGAGCAAGGTTCTTCCAAAAGTGAGTATATTTTACGTTGAATATATAACTTGAAATATACCTAATGTTTTATGTTACATTATTATTATTCTAAATCTTATGTTTTGAAATTTTAGATTGATTCATTCAGTTCAAGATAAAATGAACAAAACTATCTTAAAATTTTTAATTGATGGAGCGAATTAATATTTTTTTTTTAAAATTCGGTAGCAACCCCTAAATTTTTTAAGTGTAAAAAAAAGAAATAATTACTATCTTACTTTCCCATTGAAATTTTGAAAAAAAAAAAACATTTTTTGATCCAGCCTAATAAATATGTAAAATTTTCATTGGCTTTGAATTTCTTCTTTTTAGACCACTTAATTATAAGTTAAAATGCTTTATAACCATTTGCTACGCCAACATTTTATAAAATTTTTTGTCTAAATTTTAAATGTAACGGTCTTTAAAAGGAACATGGTACAAAGATGACAAAATTTAGGCAAGGGAATGTTGTCATAATCATATAAAGCAGCCGTTTAAGTCATAGCTCATTTCAATCTGCAGTAAGACGGTCAAGTTATAGACGCAAGCCTGCCCAAAATCGCTGTCGTCACAGAACCTTTTACTCTCTTGTTAAAAGTGCTATGTAATGTGGTCTGCGGTCATTGCGAGTTCTTACAAGGGAAAATTAAAGAAATACAATTTTAAGCATCTAGCTTTAAAGTCTATAAATTGGCCGTATTATCGCAGATGTTTATGATATATTTTATATATTCTTTCGAATTTTTTCGAACAGTTTTAAGTAGATAGAAATTTTTTTTGCAATTTTGTTCCATGTCTACAGGGACATGGTTAGATCGATTCAGATTGTCTTGCTGATCAAGAATATGTAAGTTTTCTCTATGGGGTCGAAAATTCTTCTTCCATTGTGCGTTGCAAATAATAAACCAAAATAATAAACCTTTGCAGGGAAATACATATTTTTTGTTACTTACCTTTTCGTATATGGAATATTTTCGTACGTGTGTGTTGAATAAACCCTAATCGCATATTTACAACATCCTCTCAAGTCTGCATAGTACCAAATAAAAGAATTTATCCCGTCGGAAAAATTGCAAATTTTCCAGAAAGACTTGTTGTTTGCTCATAATTCCGGTAGCATTCGGATACCGTGCTGAAACAACTGTGCATTCTTTGAGGTGATTCACAAGTCTATTTAGTTTTTCATGTCTGAATGCGCTGCCAAGCTAGGTAATGCAACATTGATCGAAAAAATGTTAGTCCGTAGTTGCAATGTCTGGAGAATGGTGTTTCGTTATTCGTAAGAGAGTAAAGAAAAATAAATTGCTAAGGCTGGGTTTATATTGCCTCATTTTGTGTCATTTTGAGTCTAATTCCTATTATTATCAAGGCAAAACATTATCATTTTCTGGCATTTGTCATTTTAGGACCCAAAGTAAACCCAGCGCAACTGAACTGAACAAGTGAACATGTTCGAATTGCTCTTTTCTGTTTAGTTGGTCAGTTGCTGATTTTTAAAGCCATGAATTTAATGAAAGGTAAAACATACTGATTCCTTTTTGATCCATATTTTTAGCCTTGAGGGTTTTGTTGTTTGCTTTTCAATTGTTTGCATTTTTGGGATCAATTAAGTGTGAGAAAAGCAAAGTCATTAACTAAGCAAGTTAGAGAGCAAGCGAACCACTGTGTGAAAAACCAACTAAACAACTGAACGAAAAAATTCAAAGTGAGTGAGCCACTGAAAAAAAGAACAGCAGCTGAACAACTAATCCAACTGAACAACTGAAGAAAAGAACTCACTTTGTGCACTCTCCGAAGAGTTAGCCACTGTATTTAACTAAGACTATTGGCTGGGGAGGGAAATGCCATTTTAATGTTTCTACACATTTATTTTTACAACTATTGCAACATGCGGCCAAGCGTTAATCGAGCTGGGATAATGGCCTAGCCGTGCCTTGGCTTGTATTGCGGCTGTTTTTCAAAGATTTTAGTCGGTGAGAAATGACTTCTTGGGTTACTCCCAATAATTCTGCAAGCTTTTGATGCAATTGGCATAAGTCTTGATCCAGTAAAGCTTCTATATCTATAGTCTTTAAACTATTTTCCGGGCCAAGACCGCAAATTATCACTTTCAAAGCATTGTGACTTTAATTATTCATGCCTTTCTTAACAGTTCTACACGTTTACCATTTTCTTTACTTGTTATATATTTTCATTAATTTTCTTCACTTGTTATATATATTTTCATGAATTCTCTTATACATTTTTCATTTTATAGATACTTAAAGATTATACAAAGGTTTCTTTTTGGTTTCACTAGAGGAAAGGCTTATAAGCTGCATACAGTTTCTATGCATGGCCAAATTGAATTGAACTAAGCACTGTTCTGGCAAGATTACATTTAAGATCATGGATTTTATAAAAACTAAAGCTAAAACTTTTTAAGATTAATGAAAAGTTAGTTTTAGGATCAACTAAAACGCAACATTTGGGGTAAACTTAAAAAAAAACGAAAATCTTTGGATATAATTTTTGGGTTGGTTTTCCTCAACAACTTTCTAAATGGCAAGATCTACTCATTTTGTATGGCACAAGTCAAAAACACGCCTCCATCTACTTCTGTTTCATATACATAGTGGCTATCTTATCGAGTATGGTATCAATCGAGAGCAATTCTTCGCTAAATTTTTGCATGGTGGCTGCCGGCACAATCCATTTGAGAAATTCCTCCACATTCAAACGTAAACGTGCCAAAGCCGTTAGCTGAGCATCATCATGAGCCGTACGCTGGGCCAATTTAAGTGAGGCTATTACAACATTATCTATCAAACGCTTCTCATAGCCCAATTGACGTAACTTTTGGGCTGAGCTTATCTTTTTAAGAACCACAGCCATGTTGAAGCGTATGCTGGATAAGGCCTGGACATCATCCGACTGTTCCGTCTCCTCGGTTACCAAGGACGACTGGCACTTGGCACACTGTTCGGCATGTGATTGTAGCTCCACTTTAATTTTAAAAAACTCATGACAACCATGACACATATAGGGTTTCTGTTGTTTATGTATCTTCTTCATGTGATTCTTGAGATGAGCCAATTGTGAGAAGGCCACCTCATCGGTGCAGAGCAAGCAGCGAAAAGGTTTTTCACCTGTATGCTTGCGTATGTGCAGTTTCAAGACACTGGAGTGGGCAAAGGTCTGGTGACAAATCTAAAAAGAATTGATATAATAAAAATATGTCGAAATTGGAACTTTATTAATTACTCACCCGACATTGATAGGGCCTTTCGCCGGTATGCATACGCATATGAACATTGAACTGCGACTTTTGTGTAAAATACGAATTGCATACCTCACACACATGAGTTTTGACGGCGGCATGCTTCTGCATATGCGTGGCTAAATCCTCATCGGGTTCTATGGTCTTGTGACATATCTCACAATCAAATTGTGTAAGCTTATGATGATCCTGATTGATGTGCGCACGTAAAGCCAATTCATTGGCAAATTGTTTCTCACATATGGAACATCTGTGCTCCATGCCCTGCTCATGACGTTCCATATGAACACGTAGATTGGCATTGGTTGAAAAGCTGGCCGAACATTTGGTGCAATTGAATTGTTGTATGCTGGTCTTGTGATGCGATACCATGTGCTGTTGCAGCTGGAAAGGGAAATTGAAAAATAAATATATTAAAATCAAGGCTGCAAACCGGACCGAAACCGAACCCCTAAGAACCGGTTCGGTTTGGGTTTCTTAAATTCGCCGAACCGGACCATGGACCGAACCTTGTACATTTCTGAACCCGAACCGAACCACTTATTCAAAAAAAAAAGGTTCGGTTCACAATATTAGGTAATTTTTCGAAAATTGTCCAAGAGAACATACATCGAAAATAATTTAATAATTTGGAAAGGTCTTTAAAAAATATACTTCTAAAGTTAGACTAACTAAGTAGTTGTACGAGCATTTTCAACACTAAAATCTGCTTCTTATAACCTAAGATTTAGTAGAAATTAATAGTTCAAGAAAGACTTAATACCTACACATACGAAAAAAGATATCCGGACTAAAATGAATCCCAATAAATGTCAGTTGATGATAGATTCCAGTTTTTATGAAACCAAAGTACAATCAGGTTCGACTCGTACTTGAACTTTGAATCCGATGTTTGGGATTGAAATGAACTTAAACAAGGTAAGGTCGCCTATATCTATTTATATAAAAGAGTTCAACCTGTCTGACTGACTGATTGGTGACCGTCGCACAGCCCAAACCGTTAGAGATAGCAAGCTGAATTTTTTACTGTAGTTTTATCTTACTCCGAAAGTGAGTACTAAGACGGGGTTTTGGAAAATTCCGCCGGGAAATGTGGAAAATTCGCAGAAATCTTTTTTGTTTATCATCCGATAAGCTCCAAACTAATTTTAAAAAAATCGCAATAAAAACTTATTAATAACTGCATACCAGTTTTCCGGAAAATTAACCTTCTACATTCCCTGGGTTAGAAATCGGTTGAATGGCCGAAAGTATAGTTTAGTTATATAGCTCCAAATTCATTTCCAAAGCTACAAATACACAAATAGGACTTTTACATTTTGGAAAAACCTACTGAAAAATTTCGGAAAGTGGTCAGAAAACTGTTGTATAAAACTCTTATGATTTTCATCCTGTTAGCTCCAAAGTTAGTTTCAAAGCTCTACATAACAAAATATTATCAATAGGATTTTCACATTGTGAAAAATACGAAAAAATTGGCGAAAATTTCGTGGGAAAAAATATTTTTGTCTTCCATTCGATCGGATTCCAAATCTGTTACAAAGCTTTATATGGAGATTTATAAAATTGGGTTCACTTTTGTTGGAAAATCCACCCACCAGCGTGGAAATGTTGCGTGGATTTTAAATTTTTGCTCATTTAAAAAGTGGAATACATGTCTTTTAAATTTGGGAAAATATTCCACGAAAGTCGGAAAATGGTCGGAAAACTGTTGTATGAAACTTTCAAATTTATTTTTAAACCTCTAAATAACAAAATATTACCAACGGGATTTTATATATTAAAAAATTCGGAAAATTGACGGAATATGGATAGAAAAAATTTTATATGTTATTCATGTTCGTGTTAAGAACTCATTTTTCGACTTCGCAGTTTGATTTTAAAAATTTTAAAATAACGTTGATTTTATTGTATTATGTTGATCCGTAAAAACATGCTTGGAGCTCATCGAAAGAAGAACAAAAAAGTCGCATTCATCAGTTTTCCGGCAATTTTTCGACTTTGTCGGAGGATTTGCTATAATTGGAAGACCCGTTGCTAATAGTTGGTTCCTTATTGGGGTACTTTTAAAGCACATTATATTTTTTTGTATTTACACAAGTGCGAGCGAAGCCGTGGGTTTAAGCTAGTAATATTATATAATAATAGGTGATCAAACTAATTGAATCGTATAAATAAATCGTAAATAAAACTTTTATTATAAAAGCTTATTATTACTTTTTTTTTTAAGTGAACCGAGGTTCGAACCAAAACCTGGGGTTCAGAGAATCCAGGAACCGGTCCATGAACCGAAAGATTCCTCACTGGTTCGAACCTCCGAACCGAACCTTTTCCAAAATTTCGGAGGTCTGATTAAAATTTAATTTCTGTCACTTACCTGGCCACCCCGGGCAAATCTCTTGTCACACAGTGCACATGGATAGGGCTTCTCGCCCGAATGCAAACGCATATGTAGACGCAAACGTTCCTTGAGGGCAAACGATTTTGGACACTGCTCGCAGGCAAATTGTTTTTTATGCTCATGGGCGGTGGTTATATGATTCTTCAAATTCACCGCCTGACGATAACATTTGCCACACTCCTGACACTTGTGCGGTCGCTCATCCGAATGTATGAGTATGTGACGTTGTAAATCGGTTTTGCCACCAAATTCCTTCGAGCAATGTGGACAAACATGTTGTTTGCGTCGACCCGTTTCAATTGAGGATTTCTTTGCCGCTTTCTTGGGCAAAGGTTGCACATAGTCTGCATCTCGTGAGTCCTGCTCATCAGCTTCATCTTCTTCGTCCGCTTCCTGGGCATAGACATCCTCTTGACTGTGTAGACTGCTTTTGCGACGCTTGGGTGAGCTGGCTCGGGCCGCCGGCGGCGATGACAATGAGATGCCACTGTCGGTGAGCAAAGAGACGGCATCTTCTTTGGACAAACTGCGACGGCTGCGTACCATTTTTGGGGGATGTTATGTGTTATTTTCTAAGTATTTGAACTTTTGTACCTGCACCAGCTTTTTTTTTTGGTTAATATTTCTACACTAAAAGTTTTTTTTTTTTTTTTTTTGCTTTAAGGAAGAGTTCCCATACACCTTTGGATTAGTTTTTGGGCTGCAAGAAAAAGTTAAGAGCTGTGTTATTGCTTGACTTGAATTGCTCTGACTGATAAAACACATACACACACACACACACAAACATAAATAGAAACAGACAACGAACTTCCAGCTGTGTCAACAGCCAACCGATAACAGAAGGAAAGTTCTCCACATTCTTTTTTTGACTTTACTTTACTTTACTTTTGCTTTTGATCACTTTATCAATTTGGAATTTCCAGGTACAACACAAAAAAAAACTTAGTAGAGTTTTTCCAGTTTGTTTTCTCAATCTTTTGTTTGTGGAATACTTAAGGTAGAATGAGAAACAACACGCGTTTGATAAGCCTTAGCATGGAAGGCAATAACTGATAAGATATTTCAAAGTGTACAGGCAGTCTGATAAGAATACAGTAGATAACCATTAAAGAGAACATCGGTACATAAATGGTTTTCTTGCTTTGGACGGCAAAACTTGGGAAAGCAAAGTGAAGTTGGATTTTGTCTATTCTGCTTTCAATGGCAATTGCGACATATTGGTTTAGCGAATATTAATACTTGCTGATCGGCGAACTAACGTAAGTAAAGTGAAGAGAATTGATTACAAAAATTCCTGATAAAATAATTGGCTGACACTTTAAGAATGTGAGTCAACCAAAAAAAACCAAAAATAAAAAAAAGAATTGGTAGCTTCAAATAGCAAACTCGCTCTGTCTGATTTTATCTATAAAAAATGTATATAGGATATAGACGTCTGAATGTTTACTTTCCAAATTTGAGCAAAGATTTTTTCTC
The DNA here is from genome assembly GCA_018904225.1 of Lordiphosa mommai. NCBI lineage: Eukaryota > Metazoa > Arthropoda > Insecta > Diptera > Drosophilidae > Lordiphosa > Lordiphosa mommai. The sequence continues at coordinate 25,436 of JAEIFT010000596.1, forward strand.
AATACAACTTTTTTTTCGAACAATTAGGTCAATTTGTCACTCTAGCATCCTTCAGGGGAACGCCCTCCTTCCTACAGTCACTGGCTACTGTATCCAAACAGAATATCTCTCTACCCCCTCTCACGTCTTCATCCCTTCTAGAGAAGAATGGAATAAGGGTCCACTAGGACCGCAGAAATCTATACAAATCTACACTGATGGCTCGAAACTCGATAATAGAGTTGGTGTATACTCCGACGAACTCGGCATCAGTCACTCTTTCCGACTACCAGATCATTGTAGTATCTTTCAAGCGGAAATCCTTGCGATAAAGAAAACTCTAATATGTGCAGTGCACATTGTACACAGTTTTAACTCAGACGCTAAGTACAATAAGTATTTACCCACACGAACAGTCAAGCCAAGGTATCGGTTAACGATTGTCGCTAATCTCTCCAAGAGATGGCAAAACAGTCTGACGTAAATCTCGTTCGGGTCCCAGGATATAGGGACATAGAGGGCAAAGCAGACGAACTCGCGAGAAAAGGCACTTCCAGCAACCTCCTTCCCGATAAGGAAAATGTAGGTATGCCCATGGCTACGTGCGGCTCATTATTAAAGAATTATTCGAGCAGAAAACTACTCAATAATGGCAGCCAGCTAGTACCTGCAATCACAGCAAAAAACGCGCCCTATAATCACTTTTTCTGAAGCTATGGAGACGGGAAAGTCGTGGAATCTGCCTCACACTTCTTCTGATCGTGTCCTGCTCTAAGTCGTCGAAGAAAGAGAAATTCTTCGGCACACACTTCCAACGAGATTTCGAATACATATCTCCAAGACAAATATCAGAATTCATAAAGGCAGCATGATGAACCCATAAAAGGTTCCTACAACAAAAAAACTCAGGAAATTGGAACTAATTAGGACCCAAAAATAGGAGGAATGGAAAAGAAATAAGTCCGCAAGCGGTATCACAACGGGCCAACTTCATGGCCTAAGTCTGTTGAAGGGTTTCCCCTTCAGCAACCGCCCCAACCAAACATATCCTATAGCTGTGGTATTGGATTTTGATCAATTTTGCAGATACATATATTCTAAAGCATATAAAGGTCACATTTGAAGAGTTTAGAAACGCTTACAATGAAAATAAAGTCATTTTTCTGACTAAGACCCATTTTGAAGGGCTCGGTCTAATGGCATCCGATTTTAACTAAATTTTTAAATAATACTTATAATTTCTGAGTTTAAGAATGCTATCATCGATAACAAATATTTACAGATTTATGAAACAGTGATTTTTTTTTTAAAGATTTGGTCATTCATATCTTTTGTGCCATTTTTGATTCTCTTTCACTCCTCGTTTACACTTTTTGATAGTCCATTTGTAACGGGCTGGATGCACCAGAGCTTGTATTCTTTATGGGGTCGGCAAAGAGTTCCCAGGTGTGGAAACTACTGTCTATCTTACATAAAAATTCTATAAATTCATCTCGTGACGTCCAGAGGATTTTAAAATATTTTCCAACCTGCCTTGGGAAGCATTTCAATTTGGATACCGTCGGAATCTGAATTCCCGCCCCTTTCTATTCAAGGAAATCTTTTGATTTCTAGCCTAAAAAAGTTTTAAAAAATTTACAAAAAAAACCAAAAAATCCACACTTGATTGAAAATATAACAAAAGGTCGAAATTTCAAGGTAACTTCAAAATTTTGACAGGGTAGATTACACATTTTTCATAATTCACTATCTTTCATTCATTAAAATATTTATAGCTGTATTAATTTACTTCTTTACTATTAATTTCACTCACGATGTTTGGTCTTCACTGTTTATGATTCACAACTGCACTTTAAGAATTTTGAAACATTTCTGATTAAATTTGTAATTTTTTTTTTTTTCAGTTTTCAATTTCCGCAGAAGAAAATAAAGACGAATGACCCTAAATGGGTAATGCAGGCAAAATCAACAAACATCTGGCAAACAGATTGTATTATGAATCCATCGATCGACCAGCTCCTGGTAAAAACTAATGCTTCATTAGGGCCGCACCCGCTATGATGACGACGACGACGACAAAACTCACTTAAAAACTTTATGAACTTCCAATGAAGCATGATGGGATGATGTCCAAGTGCAGGGACAGCGAACAAAAATTTTCACAGCTGCATGTTACGCAAATGAAGCGTTAAACAAAAGGCAACAACAACAACAGCAACAACAACAGCAGCACATGGGCAACTGTTGAAAAGCGAATTAAAGCTAGAATCTGGAGCTGGGGCGGCGCAATTGAAACTGAAAGAGAAACGTTGAAAAAAGCACGAACGACAGCGAAAAGTCACAAAAAAATATACATAACAGCAGTTTTGTAATGCTAAATAGTCCAAGGGGTGGGGTGGGGGGTAGGGCAAGCAGGGTTGGGGCAGCAGAGCAACGTTGAAGTCTTTTGTATTGCTTCGGCTGAAAGAACGAAGAACTTGAGCAGTTGTTCGTTTGAGTACAATATTTGTTAGTAATTCACCCACACCATAAAAGCCAGACTACATACATAACTAATTAATAAATGTTGCACCAACACCAAATCAATGAGAATGAGCAAAACCAACGGGACTTACCCTTAGACCATCCTGCCACCCGTACCAATTGGTGGGGGGTACACACACACACGCACACACATACACTCATACACGCGCACCATAACGCACGCCTTCGTCTGCAGCTGCCCACATCTGTTCCACTGGCCACTACAAATTTGTTTATAACAATTATAAACGCCCTTCAAATTTGGGTATGTACCATAATTTGTACACCATTTAATTGGTTTTTACCTTGAGCCTTGGCAGCAACTTCATCTTGTGGGCCTGGCCGAGCGCTAAATCTATTTAATTGGTTTATTAGTTTATGCTACACTTAGGCGTGTGTTTAATGTGGTGCTGATTTTTTTTAATGTAGTTTTGTTTATAATTTAAAGGGTTGTCGCTTACACAAATCGATACTTTTGACTAACTGCTTATCGATATAATTAAGTAACTATCGATATTTACCAACACTGTAAGTTTATGTCAAATGAACTGGCTCTTACACTGGACTAAGTAGTAGTTCTTTTTCAGTTCAGTTTAAAGGCCTCTTTCCATATGACATAAAAATTTATTTCGGCAAATTACTTTAAATGAATAGAAAGACTTTTGAAATAGAAATAGAATCACTTTTGGGATCTCGGATCAGGGATCTGGGAACAGGGATCTGAGATCTGGGATATGAGATGTCAGATCAAGGATCTGGGATCAGGTATCTGGGATCAGGGATTTGGGATCAGGGATCTAGGATCAGGGATCTGCGATCAAGGAAGTGGAATAAGGGATCTGAGATCAGGGATCGGAGATCAGGTATCAGGCATCTGGGAACAGGGATCTGGGATCAGGCATCTGGGATCAGGCATCTGGGAACAGAGATCTGGGAACAGGTATCTGGGAACAGGGATCTGGGATGGGTCTGGGATCAGGTATATGGGATCAGGGATTTGGTATCAGGTATCTGTGATCAGGGATCTGGAATGGATCTCGGATCAGGGATCTGGGAACAGGGATCAGGGATCTGGAATCAGAGATCTGGGATATGAGATGTCAGATCAAGGATCTTGGATCAGGTATCTGGGATCAGGGATTTGGGATCAGGGATCTGCGATCAAGGATGTGGAATAAGGGATCTGAGATCAGCGATCTGGGATCAGGTATCAGGTACCTGGGAACAGGGATCTGGGATGGGTCTGGAATCAGGGATCTGGGATGGGTCTGGGATTTGGGATCAGGTATCTGTGATTAGGGATCTGGAATGGATCTCGGATGTGGGATCTCGAATAAGGAATCTGGAATGGATTTCGGATCAGGGATCTCGGATCTGGAATCTGGGATTTGGGATCAGGGATCTGGGATGGTCGACAAATATTATGCAAAAATGCTCAAAAACCTACATGGGCTCCAAAACTTCGGTGACTTTATGCTATACATATTTAAGTTTTCGAACTAAGTTTTTATTCATGTTTAATCCAGAATCTTTCAAAACAAATTTGAAATACAACTTTATCTTCTATGAAAAATAGAAAATGCACCAAAAATTAAGCTTTAGAGTGCTTTGTTGAGATTAATGAAGTGTATATTTTTAAATGTTACATTTATATACTGTTAAAAAACTACCCGGTTTAACTTTAATTTTAATTTAAAGATTCAGTGAACCAGTGCTAAGTCTTCTATGATCCAGTTGAAAGTCTGTGCTTAACAGCACAAATTGCAAATTTCTGGTCACACTAAAACCAAAAACACGCGCAACACGGGCTAAACATTTAACAAATGCTCGCAAATAGCTAACAAATGCAGTTTGTTGGTAAAAAAAATACTTAACATTTACTCAACAGAAGAAGTAAAACCTCCACAGACACAAGGTAACACTTAATTGCTTTTACCTTAAACTCAGGCTCATATTTCCTCCTTCCAACCCAGCAGCTACATCATGGCCGGCGTTTTATTTGAAGACATATTCAATGTCAAGGACATGGATCCTGAGGGCAAGAAATTCGATCGTGTTTCCCGCCTGCACTGTGAGTCTGAATCCTTCAAAATGGATCTTATACTGGACATCAATTCCTGGCTATACCCCATGGAACTGGGCGACAAATTTCGCCTAGTGCTGGCCACCACATTGCGCGAAGATGGCTGCCCGGACAGTGGTGAATACAATCCCATGGAGCATGAGGGTACACGTGCGGATAGCTTCGAGTATGTGATGTATGGCAAAATCTATCGCATTGAAGGCGATGAGGCGCACAATGAGTCTTCTCGTCTGTCGGCCTATGTGTCATTTGGTGGCCTTCTGATGCGTCTGCAGGGTGATGCCAACAATTTGCATGGCTTTGAGGTGGATCAGCATATGTATTTGTTAATGAAGCGGCTGGCATTTTGATTTACGCAAATTTTTTATTTTCTCTATATAAAATTTAAGCTATGTACAAATCATTCGATTTTTTTTCGAATTAATGATTAAGTTCTGCGCCTAAGTGGGCGGAAGGATAAGCGACGATCGACAAAGGGCAAGGCCAGTTGGGTGGAGGGAAACAAAGCGGTGTTTCTATTGACAAACTTGGCTGGTCTGGGACGGGCTGTCAGCTTGGCAGGTCTGCGTGGTGGCGGTTGTGAGCGCTGTGGACGAAAAGCAGCAAAGCGACTGAGCAAAGGAAGCACAAATTGAGCTTGTGGAGGCAAAGGAAGATTGGCCAAACTGATGAGGGCAGCATTTTGTGCTGGTGGTGAGGGACTAGATGGTGCGGCGGGCGGTGGGCCATAGGTATCGGCAGGCACTTCCTCTACAGCTGGAGGGCCATAGGTATCAGTTGGTGGTCCGTAAGTATCTGCAGGCACTTCCTCCACAGCAGGTGGGCCATAGGTATCTTCTGGCGGTCCATAGGTTAAATCTGGCTGAGGAAATTCCACTGCCTCTTCGGTGGGCAATTCAAATGGCGGATTTGGTGTCAAACCCGCTGGTGGATAAGGAGCTGCAGCCAACTCTTGTCTCTCAAAGAGTACCCCCTCACTGGAGCTAAGTCCACAAATTGCCAAAGCAATTAATAACTTTCCTAGGTAACCAAACATTTTGCTGTCCCAATCTTAACTGCTGCCTAAGTTAAACAAATGGCGCCTATAAATACCCAAAGATGACCTTCATTCAGTTGACCAATTGCCCCTACCCCCCCAAAAAAAACACACAAAAGTAATGACGAGGCCGTTGACTTATTTGGTTATGGCTAATCCCAGAGTTATGTACGTGCCCCCAATGTGTTACGTTGTTGATGACCAAATCAAAGAAATTATTAACCTGGCTTTTGAAATGCATTTAAATTACATGCAAAATTATTGAAGAATTGAGCTTCTTTCTTTTGAATACCCTGTACCCTTTAAAAATTGTTGAAAAGGATGCAAATGTTTGTATCAGCCAGAAGGAAACAATCATGTCCATCTGTTCGTCCGTATCACTTATCGATTTCAGAGAATAAGCAAAATATTTGATAGTGCATACCAGAAAAATACTAAAAATTTTAATAACTTGCTAAAAATACCAGAAAAATACTAAAGTAAAATTTAGGGATTTGGAATTAAAATCTTAGGTTCTTATATGAAGTTCGAACAGAATCTGAACCGGGGATAATATAATTCATATGCCTTAACCTGATCCTGAACTGAAGGTTCAAATAAGGCTCATTTAAAAATAAAAAGATAAATTATTAAATCATTATAAAATGAGTTTTCAAATATATTTTCATTATCAAAACAAAACTAAAGTTTTTTTTCTTATCTTTTAATTCCATTCCAATATAAAGATTTGTATTTGTGAATACAAGAAACCAGGTATATGGGCAAAAATGTGCCGAACTATTATGCTGCTTTGCTAACAATCCGAGTTTAAAGACTATCGAGTAAGAAAAAAATTATATTTCAAAACTCCGCCTTAGTTTCCATTCTCTCAACATATTTTGAAACTACTGTCAAAGTTTCAGCTTTCTATCTCTAACTGGACTGTGCGTATGTGTCTTAAGGGGGTCTTCTACCTTTGAACATTTTTTTTTTTTTTTTTTTGAGCGGGATTTCAAAGTCTCCATGGTAGAGGATATTATAAACACACAAGCAGCTCGGTACTTGGATAAGGTCGCGTGTCACCCAAACAATCTGGCAAGGGCGTTGCTAAGAAGGAGGAGGATCAACGGGATTCGAGCCAGGAGAAGACTGCCCACTGACTTAGCCAGTCGCAGGATTTGATCAGGCAAACTTGATCTGCCTGCAGGTATAAGAATTATATGTTCCATACACTTTAAACCTCTAGCTCTTACCATTTCTGAGATCTCTTCGTTCATACGGACAGACGGACAGACAGACAGACTGACGGACAGACGGACATGGCTATATCGACTCGGCTGTTGATGCTGATCAAGAATATATATACTTTATAAGGTCGGAGATGCTTCCTTCTGGCTGTTACATACATTTGCACAAACTCAATATACTCTGTGTATCTTTGGTATAGAGTATAAAAATTGAAAAATCGAATAATTTTTTTTAAAATGACTCCAAAAAAAAATTTTTAAAAATATTGAAAAATATGCCAGAATTACATCAATTCTGATCATAACCTCATTTACCATATTCAATTCCGACAACCTGTAGTCCCGGAATCATGGCCACCATCTCTACACCTTTTTTTGGGAGACCTCAATTGGCAGGCCGATAACTTTTTGAACAGCCCTCGAAATCCAAACATTTTTTACATTTTATTATATAATTAACTATATAATAACTTAAATCCAAAAACCATATTGAAAAGCTCTTATGTTTTCCCTCCTGAATTTTTTTACAAAACACTCATAAAACCCTGCTCAAAGGTAGAAGACCCCCTTAAGGTATTTTTAGGAAAAATTTAAAATAAAGAACATATTTCGTAAATTTTGAATTAGTGGAAATTGGGAAAATGAAAAGGTTGTATGATGAAAGTCATAAATAAAAAGAAACTTGAAATCAATAAAAATTAAACATATTTTTGCTGAGCTTTGAAAATAAGAAATTTTAACAGAGTTTCAGTGTCCCTTCAGCCAACGAACAAAGTTATAAAATTGATCAAAATCGTATGCTGATGGGGTGTAATATGCAAAGCAAAAATGTGTAAAGAAATTCAATTTTAATAACAAACGCAGAATATTCAAATGATTAAACTTTTTGTTTAAGCAAAGACATTTTTCAAACAATTTTATTAACTTTATCTTTATTAATTTAATTAACAAACTGAATTACTTTGATTGCTTTTTTACTACAGCTACTGATTTTCAGTTTTATAAAATAAATAAATGACAAAATATTTTTTGAAGTTTCCATAGATTACCATTTAAATCCATTAAAATCGTCTACCCTTTTTTTTTTGTTTAAAATATTGAGCAGAGATAAAAGCAGCACCCGAGCCACATATTTTTCTCATTTGTTAGAGCTATTTATATTGAAAAATATTTGGTTTGTTTTTAAATATAAAGAAAAAATAATTGGTGCCGCAGCTTATTCAGCCGACAAATCAGCAGGCGAATCAGCAAGCTCTAGAGCAGCAAATTAGTATAAAAGAAAAGAAAAAAAAAATTGGAGCCGACAAATCAGCAGGCGAATCAGCAAGCTCCAGAGTAGCAAATTAGTATAAAGAAAAGAAAGAAAAAAATTGGATCTGGCAATCCGTCTATCCGAACAAATAACTGAATGACAAAATGACAAGTCCAAAATAAAAAAAAAATATAAGAAAAAACTAAATCCTAATGCCGGACAGGTCTGTTCGCTAGACCAGCCAGTGAAGGAATGAAATTAAGAAATTGTGTCAAGCGTTAGGTAACATGGAAAAAGAAATGTCAAAGCCTACTGAGTCAACAGAAAATCCTTCTTTCATATTTTTGATATTCCAACACCCACTAATCATTGAGCGAATATTTTGTTATTTTTGGGTGAGTATGCAAATATTCAAAAATATCATTATTATTGCCACGATCCTGAAAAACTAGATAACCGATCTAGAGCTGAAGAACTAGACTCTGTATTCGTCGAATACAGAAAAAAGTAAGAGCCTAATTATATTCTTTTAGGCCCCCCGCACACAGAGAGCGGAGCGGAGCATAGCTTAACAGCGAGTAAAAACAAACACACCGAGCCCATAGAGAGCGCGCACACCAAAAGCTTAGGAGAGCGGAGCGGAGAATGGCTGATCCGCTGTAAACAAGAATGCTTGTTTATTTCTGCTGATCCGCAGTTTGCTTATGCTTTTTGTGGCGTTCAGTGAAGCAAACAAGAAGTTTGAAAAAATAATAAGTTAAATTACACTTGTTTACAATATTTAAAAAAAAATACTTATTGAAGCCGGAATTTTTCTCTTATGTATTTTGGAATACTGCACTCAAAAAGAAATTATTTGGACTTTTTCTCTCTTGATTTTCTTCTCTGATCTGGCTTATATCAAAAAACTCAGCAAAAAAAGAAGCAAAACTCAAAAAAATTTCTAATAAACTCGTAAAATAATCAAATTTGACTCTAAGTACGTTCGTATGTAAAAAAAAATAAACAGTTATTTGTTTCTAATGTTCAAATTTTTGCGTACAACTTAAAATGATGTTAATTTTGTTCGGTTTTAATTGGAAAAATAAATTAATTATGTAGGATTTGCCATTCTCCCGTTCTCGAAACAAGCAGTTAGATCCTTCTAACTATGACATGCCATAATGCCATAATTTTTTTTACGATTTGTAAATTTTAAACTCATTTCAATGAGAGATTTCCGTCGCACTCGTGAAGACATAATTATTTGCAATTACAGACATTTCAAAAATTAAATGCAAAGCTGTAAACAAAAAAAGTTGTAAATTGAAGAAAACGTTTTCCAAATAAAGAAAAGTTAATCTGTTATGAAACTGATTTGTTTTCTTATAATAATGCATTAGTTAAAACAAACTAGCAACACTAGGGTGCATCAGCTCTTCGCTTTCTATCAGCTCTCTGTGTGCGGTGCATACAAAGCTGAGCATAGCTTACTCGCTGAAAGTGGATGAGCTGTGCTCCGCTCCGCTCTCTGTGTGCGGGGGGCCTTACGTCGGAACAATCGAACCGATGGGTTCCCTGCTGAAAACTTTTCGACTGACTAATGCTAACAGATTGACATAGATAAGCGATACCGAAACCGGATGGAATAGGCACAGCTCAAAGATAGGAATCCGATTTATAATTTTAAACAAACAAGCCACGGGAAGTATGATCGAAAAAAGTTGCTGTCACAAGTTAGTTTTATTAATATTTTTCAAGTTTACCAACTACGACGAAGTATCAGACGCTGTGGCACAGGCTGCTGGCGACGACGACGACCCTGTGGAAAACGCTGATAGAGTCTGGCCGATGGGGCGGACTGTGTCTGCGGCTGATCCAGTGTGGTGGAGACAGCAATTACGGTGCCATCTTCGGCTACCTCAACCAAAATATTCTCCTCATCCTCCACAGGTTGTAGTTTGGCATCAATATTCTCATCCTCAGCTGGAGGAATATCATCAGTTTCAATGGGCAGCTCTGGTTCTGCCTGGTCTGGCTGCTCGGGCGCTGGCTGCTCATCTGCACTGACAGGCGGCCCATAAACATTATCCGGTGGTCCGTAGGTATTATCTGGCGGCAGATAACTCACTTCCGGCTGGGCCGTGGAACTGGGCAAATCAAAGGGAATTTCGGGTGTAATGCCTGCCTCAGGATAACCAGTGGGAGCTGGACTGGCTGGTGACAGCGCCGCCTCTTGACGGGCCAAAAATCTTTGACGTAAAGGTTCGGCTGTGGCCAGGGCACACAGACCAAGTAGTATCAAACCAGCGATAGCTTTGTTCATTGTTCACGTTTATTTTGATTATGTTCTGACTTCCTCAAGTGAGTTGGTTTATATATACCCCGATTTATGCCTTGCTTCCTTAATTTATGCTTGTCACTTTCGATTTTTAGGCCTGTTCCCGGTCAAGTTAAGATTTTTGATTATGTTGCCGTCGTTCGGCGGCAACTGTTTTAATGCTGGCTACGTGACCCTTTTCCTAAATGATATGACCAATGCTATAAGTTTCCCCCCTCTCCACAATGTGTGGGCTTCATTGACACTTATTATTTTGTGGGGGGGTTCTGGGCTATTCATAATTTTGTTTGTTTGTTTTTTTAAAGGTATTTAGTATTCATATGCATTAGGCCATGGACAAATCGTGTTCATTAGTCTACGTTCTCATTGATAAATTCAAGGTACGAGGGTGGATCAGTAAGTGCCCGTTGGGAAGCTAGAAACAGTCGCAGGGAGTTATGAAAGGGAGTTGCCATGTTGCAATCGACGAAGAATTGATGTAATTCTGAGGAAAAACATTTTTTACTATTTTTTTTTACACTAAACTACAGAAAAAAAACTTGAAAAATCGAATAATTTTTTTTAAATTGCCGCCAATTTTTAAAAAAAAATATTGAAAAATATGATTGAGGTACGGGCCAGAATTACAGCAATTCTGATCATAACCTCATTTACCGTTTCCATTTCCAATCACCTGGAGTCCCGCAATCATGGCCACCAACTCTACACCTTCTTTTTTTTAGACCATAATTGGCAGGCCGCTAACTTGTTGAACAACCCTCGAATTGCAAAATTTTTTTTTTTCTATTTTTTTATTTTATTAATAAATAACACAAAACAAAAAACCAAATTGAAAAAGCTCTTATGGTTTTCTCTCCAGAATTTTTTTAAAAAACACTCATAAAACCTTTAAAGATATAAAACCTTAATTGATGATCCATAGCCTTAAATATATTAGGTCAAAATTTCAGCTTTTAAGGCAATATAGTTAGGTTGCGCAGTTGACTTCTTAAAGGTAAAAATACAAATTTTTAAAAGCCAAATCATAATTCGGTTCAGGATCTGGTACAAGAGTTTCGGTAAAAGGTTTTGTTTAGGCTTTAATTTATTTCGGTACTCGGTTCCGTATTGGTACCTTGGATTTTATTTCTGTATACCTATACTTAGTATATACCAGTGTACCTGATAGAAAACAAAAATTAAGCAAGCAGAAAATTTTTTTACAATTCTATGATTCAGTTCCTTCAGGTAGAATCATCATCGTCAACTTTCCTCAAGGGCTAGTCACTATACAAAAAAAAGAAGATAACTGTGTGTTCAGTCACTGGGTATAAAGTAACTGAGGTGAGTCAAAAAACCACGAAGTCAAAAGACACTGCACAATGAGTCACAGAAAAAAATACAAAATAAATGTGTAATGTATTTATTCTTTATTTGTGGGGTCTAGGTCTCCTTTAATTTCGCATCGTTATGCACCCCAATTATTGTCCTAACTTGCTCCAACAAGTCTTTTAAGATTATTCCATATCAATTCGAAGAACTTGACCTTCTTTAGAGTAGATTCTACCGGAAAAGTTGATTGTTTAGACTGTTTTTTTTTAAATCGACGAAAAAATTCGTTGGGATTTCGCTAAAACAGGTCCAATCCTACCTGGCGAATGATAGCAGTATTCGCATGTTGTCCATCGTAAGCAATCAAGGCTCCCATCGCGCCGATAAAATTTTTATCATAAGATTTTTTGTTTTTTTTAGACTTCGCGCACAATGGGTCGCCGATCAGCAAGTATCGAGGATTATTTCGACGATTTTTTTGTAGTCCTGGCCTCTCCTCATAAAAAATGTAAATCGTCCATATTTTAAAGTCTTTAAACCAATATCTTACGGTTGTCATTGAAGAAGAGTTTCCTTAGACAGAGTCCAACTTGGCTGGGATATAAAGTTGCATATTTTTCCGTTCAAAAATATTAAATAAATTTCGGATCAATATTGCGCTTTATCTATTCGATTAATGTGAAAAAACTAAAAACTAGCCGGAAATCAGTCTGAAATTAAAACAAACATCTCCTTTAGTCGTCCAACAAAATAACTATTAATTCTTCCTTTGTCCCACATTTTATTCTTAAAAAATAAAATGAAATATGGTTTTAACTACACCAAAAATTGTGTACAAAAAATATTTGAAAATTTGGAAAATAAATATGCAGGTAAATGGAGAAATTGGTAAGACTAGACTAAAAAGTAAAAGGCAACAGCAAAATTTCAATATTTTAAATTTAGTTGCTGCGCTTATTAGACTTGCCTTTGGGGACTCTGTTTGGACTTGAGCATTGGCTGTAGGCGGCTTGTTTATATTTTCATTTGGTTGGGCCTTCAACTGTTTTTTATGAATAGTTAGAAGATTGTCCAACTCTTGTATTTTTAAGTGAGCCATTTCATTTGCTGACAGCAATGATTCGATTTGATCTTCTTTGTCTTTAATCTCCATTTGATGGGAAATTAAAAGTTCTTTGGTTTCTTGCGAAATTAAGAGTGCTTCCTTTTTCTCAAGTTGTTCAATTGTAAATTGGAACTCTTGCCATGTCTCTTTGAGTTTTTTCAATTCAGTTTCCCACCTTTGAATTTTGTTTTTGTATTCCAATGCAAGATTATTATCTATCGCTTCCGGCTGTAGGTTCTGCTTATCCAACTCTAGGCACATTTTTAGCGCAGCTATGACATCATCTTTGTCTTTAATTTGATCTTCCAGATTCTTAATTTGACTTGCTTTGCTGCTTAACAGCTCCATTTCATTGCTCAACTGTAAGAGATTCTTCTGTTTAAGTGGGTTCTGGCTTTGAAAGGTTTTTTGGTATCTCAACTCACCGAAATTTCATCTAAAGTTAAAGAGGAATCCAACGAATTTTGAAGATCTATCGACTGTTCCATTTTGTGGACTGGCCTAAAAATAATGCAACTGATATTTTTAACTAGAAACTTGAACTTTTGCTTATCTTAACAAAAGTTTTTGTTTACTGACTTATCTGTGAGTCATGACACCTTTGATGGGGCCAAAGTTTTGATAAACTGGCCAATATGTTTGTTCTAATCAATCGTTATCGATTATAGTTCAGATTAACAAGTAAGGGAGCTGCAGTCGAGTGCCCAGACTACGATATACCCTGTAGCCGGGATTTTGTGTAAATACGCATTATTTACAGGGTTGCCCATATTCGACGGACCCATGTTTTTTTTTAAAAAAAAAAAAAAAAAAAATTTTTTCGGTTGGCAATCTTAATCATTTAATTTGTTCCAAGTAGATTTGTTTACATCAATTTTTTGAATATGATATCTCTCAAATGGCCGCCTCTGGCGTTGATGGCGTATTGTGCCCTTTTTGCAGCATTTTCCATCGTTTTCGCCAACATTTCGGCCGGAATAGCGGCTATTTCTTCACGAATGTTGTCCTTGAGCTCTTCTACGGTCCTTGGCTTGTTAACGTAAACCTTTGACTTCAAATATCCCCACAAGAAGAAGTCAGGCGGCGTCAAATCGGGCGAACGCGGTGGCCAGTCCAAATCACCACTTTTCGACATCAAACGGCCCGGAAACAATTTCTTCAGAAAATCGATTGTTATGCGACTTGTGTGCGGTGGAGCGCCGTCTTGTTGAAACCAGAACTGCCTCATACGCTTTCGACGAATAATTGGCATCACAAAATTGGTCATCATGTCGCGATAACGCTCCTGGTTGATGGTAACAGCATGGCCATTTTCATTTTGGAAGAAAAACGGCCCAATGACCGTTTTCGCACTAACGCCGCACCAAACTGTGACTTTTTCGTCATGAAGAGGCACTTCTTGAATCTCCTGAGGATTTTCAGTGGCGTAAATACGGCAATTTTGCTTATTTACGGTCCCATTCAATGTGAAATGGGCAATGTGAAAAAGCACGTTGAGTTTTCACAATTGACTTGTTCTGTTGAATGTAAATTTCAACTATTTCAGAGCGCTCGCGTGGCGTGTATTGTTCCATTGTAAAAATCTGCTTGGACTGACGCTTCAAACGCGGTATGTCATTAAGCGATCTGACATCTCTGTCAAAAGTTATGGCGTTGCCAGATGGGTCCGTCGAATATGGGCAACCCTGTACTTATACCATTAAGGTGCCGCCGAGGTGTTTAAGATGCTACCGAAAAATTCTTCAGGATCTGAACGGAACAGGACTGGACTGAATTTGAAATTTGGGATCGGGATGCAATTTTCAGTCCGGTGTTAAAAATATGAATTAAATTTTTTTATCAGCAACTTAATTTCATTTTATTGCAAATTCGTATAAAAATAACATAAAAAACAACAATTATTTTTCACTCAGTATTTTCCATCTAAATGGTGTAGACCAGTACAGGTTGGGAGCGTATGATTTGACCAGAACGTAGTTGTAGTTTCTCTGGAACTGGACGACGATTACGCAAACGTCCATTACGTGGTTGTATCAAACTAGCCGGTATGGGCTCAGCCTGATCATTTGCTGTATTGACATCAGCTGCTGGTGGTGGTCCATAAGTGTTATCCGGTTCAGCAGCTGGTGGCCCATAAGTGTTATCAGGCTCAGCTGGTGGTGGTCCGTAAGTATTATCGGGTGGGCCATATGTCAAATCTGGCTGTGCCTCAGTCTCAGTGGGCAGATCAAAGGGTATCTCTGGTGTAACACCAGCCGCTGGATAGGGTGCGACCGTATCGGGCGTGGGTGCAATATCCTGGGTGGCATCTAAAGGTGCTGGCGGTGCAGCCTCCTGTCGAGCCAAGCGAAAGCGAGACGATCGACTGCCAAATCTGGCGGACTCTGCCAATGTTACAGCTGCAATGGCCAGAGCCAACATGAGCAGAGAGCAGTTAAACTTGTGGGCCATGTTGTACTATTGTCGAATGAGTATAGAATGTTGCTTTCGATTGTCAATCACCGAGCTTTTATACACACACATCAAGCATTATTTTTGGCCAGTCATAATTGGCATGTCGAGGGACACCCTTTCCAATGGCAACTACGTGACAATATTTTGCCAAGGGCCACCATGTCTTAACCATTGGCCATTTAAATGGTATGTCTGTGGGGTACTTAACTCTGAACTTTGCACAGTGTGGCCTGAGATGTGGGTAAAATGGGAGAATTATTTTCAAATATTTAAAAAAAAAGAAACTAAAATTTCGAATTATTATTTACGAAACCAAATCTTAAATAAAAAAATAAATATCTGTCCCTACAGCCCCCAAAGGGCCAGGCTGAGCTTCTCTCAATCTCAGAGAATCTTTTTCATGACTAGTTACTTCTCAGCTGGGGACAATAGCTGGTGAAGGTGATCGGATGTGTAAAAAGTTTTAAAGAAAAAACTTTTTTTTTATATAATTAATCTATAGATGTTTCGAGGCGCGATCGAACCCAGACCTCCCGCATAATAAGACCACACACGACCACACAAAATCTTAGGAAAATTATAATCTGAAAATTATATATTCTCCCCTTTTTTGTAAACGAAAATTAACAAAAGTTTGAAAAAACAACGAATACTCTTTTAAATGCTTGCATTCAAATTTAAGTCCGCTTTTAGGTTTTTCATATTTAATTTTCATCAAATTACAACCACTGTGCGGCTTGGCCTGCTTAGCAATTGGGTTTTTAACTCTTAATAGCGGGGGCCTATCAAATAAATGTCTGATTTATATGCAAGACGTTACAGGTTACGGCTCTAGAATTGTCCCCGCCTTTGGGACCCTGGGGGCCAACTATAAAAGTTATAGCACCATATACAGTTGACAACAAAGCGCCACCACAAGTCACACGATCATGTCACGTTATCACACGCTCATCGGTTCGCTGCTTCTTTTGGCCATTTTGGTGGTAAATTGTGAAGCTCGGGCGCCCATTCGACGTCAGCGTCTGAGATTATTGGCTAGGCAAGAGGTCTTGCCCACACCATATCCCTCGGCTGCTGAATTGAAGCCCGATCAACCTACTTTAATCTATGAAGCTCCACAGGATGAGGTTAATGATGAACAGCTGCCAGCTGTGGATAATTTGGAACCAAATCCACAGGTAGAAGAAATAGATACTGAAGATAACTCTTTCGAGGTGACCACACAGAGTGCTCGGTTGGCACGCCTGCGACAAAGTCGTCAGAGATTGGCTAAATTGCAAGCTAAGCCCAAACGCCTGAGGCAACGTACAGCGCGTCTGGAGGAATTGCCAGTTGAGGAAGCTGTGGTAGTTCCTGAGGAGGCACCTGTGGTGAATCCAGTGGTGGCTCCAGCGGTGGTTCCAGCTGTGGCTCCTGCTGTGGCTCCAGCAGTGGCTACTGCTTTGCCCGTGCCGCAGTACTATTATTTTGGTACCCAGCAGCCCTATATACTGAACTACAATGTTGCTCCCCAACAGTTGCAGGCTTGGTAATCTGGAATAGAATTTTATTGTTAATTGGTTTTAGGAAAAATTAAATATTGAAAATTTGAAAATATAAATCCCTTGAGTTTGTTTAATATTTATGCTGTCCAATAATACAAGGCAATAGTTTGAGACACTTAAAATTTTTTTTTTTAAAGAATTACAGTTTTGAAATAGTCCCAATTTTTAGGAAAGGCAAATGCAATTCTTCGCAGGAAAAGTGAAGGCTTCATTACACTGTGCAAGTCAGAAAAAAAACCATGACCAACTTTAATGGGTTTCCCCTATTTTGGGCCCTGGGAATCGAACTGCATCATTAGTGTTTGGAGTTATAACGTTTTTTTTAAGTTTTTCATCAAGTTCAAATTTTATCTAAACTGTAAAAAATTATATCTGAGTAAATAGATTTAAATGTCCTCTAATTTACTACATTTACAGATTTTCGATAGCATTGCGCTTTCAAAAGTCATGGTCCTAAAACTAAAATTATTGAAACATTTTTTAAATAAAATTTTTTAAAACAAATTATTTAAAATTTCCAAATATTAAGTAAAATCACAATAAAATCATTTTTTAATGTCTTCAACAATAACTTGATTTCTTGATTCAATATTTCTAAATTTAATGTCATTTTGGTAATAAAATTTATGTAAAAAAATTTGTATTTTTTTTAGATTTTAATCTATAACTTTTGAATATCGAAGAACTGTGAATGTATTAAGTTAGAGGATTTCACGAGAATAAAATATCATATTTTTGGAATTTACAAAAAAAATTAACTTTGTAAAAGATTTAAGGGGTTATATACCTTTTTTTGTCGAAAAAAATAGGAAAGTTCGGATTTTTTTTAGGTATGTAGCAATTCTTTTATTACATGAATGATTTTTTGCCAATGTTTGTGCAAAAATTTGTGAAAAAATAATGAATAGTTTTTAAGTGGCAGCTGTTTCCCTGAAACGCCTTTTTTTGGAAGAGCCTTGCGGTGACCGTTCCCCAGGTCGAACAGGTCAACTGAAACCATAAAAAAAAAAAAAATTTCATTAGTTTAGAGTAATTCCGTGTATCTGAACGATCGTTTTCATAATAAAATTTTTTTGTGCATACGGGAACGTTTTATGCAAAAAATAAATGTTTCAGACGCTAGAAATTTGACTAAAAAATTCATTTCAGCGAAACAAAAATTTATGCATGAAAAATCGATCGTTCAAGTACACATAAAATTCATTACGAACATTTTAAAAAAAATTTGAAGTCGCGAAGTCGTTTTGCAAAAAACACCATTTCGAGATATTTGCGTTTAAAGTTTCAAGTTAAGGCTTGGGGCCGGGACGGAGCGCGAGGCAAGAAGCGCTGTAACTTCTTTTCTACTGCTCAAATCTTTATGAAAATTTGGGAAAATCTTCTCAAGGAGTTGTTCTTCAAGATAAAGCAATAAAAAAATTTTCGATTTTTTGAAAATGAAAAAGGTATACAACCCCTTAAAAAAAACAATTTTGTTTGAAACCATCGTGATAACTCAAAAAAGTAATGAAGCAGTTCGATTTTAAGGGCCCGAATTAGGGGAAATCCGTTCAAGTTGGTCATGTCTTTTAATAAAAAAAAGCTATCACAGTGTTATTATTGGGATTTTCATTGATCTTTAATCAAGTTTTAAGACAATTTTTTTAAGCGCTTAAATGACGAAATCATGACAATTCCGCAGTTTACACATGCGTCAATGCGATGGTTACAGTCAATAAATTGAAATTCGAATTGTTTTCTCAACCTTCCTATTTGCCAGACTTAGAGCCACTAACAATTTTCTGTTTCCTAGGTTGAAAAATGGATCGATGGTAAAAGGTTAACCTACAATGATATGCGAATAAGAGCTATTTCCAACAAACAATGAAATGTGAGTTTTTTATACTGGTAGACATTTGAATATTGCAATAAGAAGGACGTTGGCTTTAAAAAAAGTTAGCAACACATTTGTGAAAATGTGGCGTATGTGCAATTCGTGCTCCACAAAGTAGGCAATTGTATTTGTGAATATGTGGCGTATGCGCTATGCGGGCCTTACAAAGTAGGCAACACATTTGTGAAAAATTGAATAAAAACCAAAAGACGTGGCATAATTCCCTTATTTACTTTGTTACTTTGTTTTAACGCGCGCGAAAATACCAAAAATAGAAACTAATCACTCGATAAAGATTGTTTAATATTAACAGAGGACACGAAAGGGTGCATCCAAGGATAGTTAGTTCTAGAGCGTTTCAAAGTTATTGGCAAATCTCCGAGCAACATTTAAGGCTGGGCTTAAATTGTCCCATTTTGAGTCAAACTCCAGACATTTTTAGGGCAAAACATTTGTCATTTTCTGGCATTTGTCATTTAATGATCCAATGTAAACCTAGCATAACATCTTACATCTTGAAGCAAAATGTTCCTGTTCCATCGAAGCTCTTAGAGAAACTTGTCAAATATTTTGATAATTATTTCAAAATTTAATCAGCATGAAAATCACTTGACGACGACTCGCATGGAGGCCTTGTTAGTAGACATGCGACAATTCGGTGGTTGTGGGAACATCTTATATTTTTATTTACATTTAAAATTATTTCACCATCTATTGGATCCAGCTGTAAAGTATGTAGCCAAGAAAAAGCTTACCAAACAACTTTCCCGTTCGGATTCGGCTTTAAACTGTAGCTTCCATTCTCTTGATCTAAAAATAAAAGACACACGAACCAAGAGATTAAAAAAACGCTTGGCCTCTGGGGCTGTAAAGCCAGCTATTTTTAGTTGCATGAAAAATACTAGTGACAACACGATCAAGAACTGATAACCAAGATGTGCTGGTAAGTTAAAAATGGTAAACACAAGAAGCCCATAAAAGGCCAATGAATCGTGCTGCGGGAGATGGCTCTCAGCATAGTTGCCTTTTAATCGCCACACATAAATCAATTGCTGGCAATTAAATTTTTTATTTAAATAAATGATTGGATAATTTTTGCTATAACACATTTTTAAGAGCTATGACTGACAGATGTTAGATGTAGCCAATGTGAATCGGAGTTCCATATTTAACATTAATTCAAACAATTCCTCTAAAATGTACTCAGTTTGATTAGGCTAGTGGCTTTATTTATATATTAAGCGTATGATTAGTTCTTCTCAGCAAAAGCCTACTGATGATAGAACTGGGAGGTTATTAAATTAAATTATTTAATTTATTATATTTTACACATTTTTCCAACGACTTTAAAGTTTGGAGTCTCAGAAAGAATGGAATACTACTGCTTAACCCAATCAAGGTACTTGCATTATTCCTCATCAGTTTGCTGTACTATTTCTTGATTTATCTCATTTTTCCATTTATTTTTGCACTTTTAAATTTCCTTTTTTATTTGTGTTAAAATCCTCTTGCAAGAACTTTCAAAATTATGAAAAAAAATTCTAAGCAAGTTATTTCTCCATAAAGTTCTTCTTCTCTCTTCTTCTTCGTGTGCCCAACTCCATCAACGTTGACACTTTTCCACTTACAGCATCCCATTGCAAATCATTTGCTTTTAACAATAGCACAAGACCCTTAACCATCATTCAGCTACCGGCTCACCGTTCTCCGCTTTTCAATTGTTTACCCACCAACATTTGAAGTTTTCCACATCCCCTTTTCTACTTGTTGTGCATTTTTTACTCAGCCATTTTATGGCCAACTACTGCCCTCGGCTTATATCCATTATTGGCAGGCGGTTTTTGTACCCCACTATTTCTTTCTTTTGTGCTACTTTGTTCAATGCATTTTTAATGCTTTCTCTACGCTGTGATTTCTTATTTCTTTTGTTAGCTCTGAAGGGGCGCTGTGCATTAAGTAGTGTTTGGAAGATATTCGTACATACTCTCTGTTGTGTAAGTTTTCATATGCAAATTTGTGTTTAATATGAATAAATATGAATTGAAGGTGCCAAGTGATATGCGGCTTTTAATGAGTTCAGTTAATGCTAGTCATTAATTTCTGGTACTTGTAATAAGGGCAGTCAAACTGCTGAAACGTGTGTAAGACCGGTTTTGCCTCAGATTTGAGATACGTTTTTATTAAGTATAAAAAACGATTGGGAGAGACAATGCTTTTATTCCACAAAACTATTGAAAAATGCGAACAAGCCAAAAATCTATATTTTGCCAATAAGATTCGTTAATTTTGATCATCACCTTGATTCGGACTTAATAAAAATAACGTCAAAAGGCAAAAATAAAAATTCTGAAACTTTTAAAACATGTTTTAAAAGACTTCAGCTAAATTTAGAGATGGTCGAAATAAAATAAAAAAACTTAAGTAAGAATTTATTAAAAACGGGCGTTATGACTCTTTTGAAATGGACATAAAGCCCGTGGGCGTTATGTCATCGGGCGTTATTATTAATAAACACAATGATTCCTTTGCGTTCTATTAAAGACCAATATTTTTAGCAAAATGTGGGAAAACCCTAATATATAACTGCAAGGAATTAAAATTTCTGGAAGAAATACTCAAACAGGGAAGCAGAATATTGAAAAAATACTTAAGGATGTTAATCACATATGTATGCAATACAGCAAATATAGGCACCTGTATACAGCTACAGCTTATATAATCAAGTTGGATTTATTCAAGTTGATTTTTAATCAGAAATAAAATAAATAAAATTTAACTTCACCGAATAACGAAATAGTTTTTTTTTTAAATTTCAAATCATTCTAAAAAGTTTGATTGATCAAATATACAATTTAAACTTTGAATTAAATTGAGAATATCCCAATTTTCCATCAAAAGTATCCCGAAATGTCAAGGAACTCTATAAAAAGGAGCTCGGTTGGAGAATGGTTATGCTATCACGTCGGACGGATAGTTTTTCCCAAAAGCCATATTTGGTTTGTACTTGAATTTTCCCTGTTTAAGTAGGGAATTTTGGCCATTTTTCCTGAGTTTATATATGTGAAGGTTCCATGAATAAGCGCATGTTAGCTATGTTAAGCATATAAGGAGAATCTGCAACAGGATCGTGTTTAATATTCCAAACAATTGAAGACTGTAAAGAATTAATGAGACTGTGCCATAATGACGATAATGACAGAATTGACGGAAGATTCGAAAAAATTAAAAGAATTTTTGATCGATTCTATAGAGTCTCTCACGGAGAAATCTTCTGATGAAATAATAACAAGAGAAGTTCTATCTAACCCGAAATTAATAATCATAATGACGGATAAATTTAACGTTTTGCATTGGTGGAAGGGCAATTTCCCATGTTATAAATATGAAGTTAGTTGTAAAATATTGGTCACATTACCATAGTCAGAAAAAGGATTTTCCCACGCGAGGAATCTAATTTCCGAGATAAGAAGCTCCAAAGCCGGAAACGAAGACATGGTTAATGAAATTATGTTTTTAAATATAAATATGATAATAATAATACATAAAATATGTATGGAGAAACATAGCTCGCACTCTGATTTTCCTGTCATATAAACATTCAGATCATTTGCTTTAACTCGCACTCACACTTTTATTTTTAAACTAATCAAAGTAGATCTTTTACTCTCAATCACACACGAGTTAATCAAGTGGAATGTTTGACAGTGTGAGCATTGATAGTGTTGCCTGTAGCACTTGATTTGTTTGAACGAGAGAGAATAAAATTATAGTTAAGTGTGCACACGTGCAGGGCTCTAATCCAATTTTCCAAGTTATCTGATTTTAAGTATGTCTCTGATCAACAAACTTTCGTTATCTTTCTCGTTTTAAATGTTCCATTTATGTTTCTGATTGCGGCCCTAATTAGTTTTGGAGCTTATTTACTTTTAAGAAAGTACTGAATAAAGGGTTTCCACACTTTTTGTTATATAAACTTATTTCTCAGTTAGAAAAAGCGGCAATATAATTTTAAAAAATAAGTTTGCCGTATTCACTTCTATTTAAAAATTGCCAAAGGTTTTATTACATATTTTGGCACCAAACTAAATTCAAGCAAGCTTTTAAAAACGAGATTAATTATTCTACCATGCTGTTAGAAGCCTCAGTTTAAGTGTTTATATGTATGTTATCTCATAAAATGTAATTACTAAGCAGTTCATAGAATTGAATGACTTGCATAATAAGGGGCAACACTTAAGCGATCTCTCAGGTTAAACAAAACACAATTTGAATCCAATTTCCAAAAGAAACAACAACAATATTCTATTGTATTTTTTGTTTTTGTTCGGAATAAATAAATTATTACACACACTTAACAATGCTTATGAACTAATCTAAAAAATTGGTTTAACCCCCAAAGAAAGATCCCCGCGTTTCAAGTGCGTTAACATTTGGTCTGGAGCTATTTCTCAATGCTTCTATGGCCTGATAGTTGAGAAACCAGAAAGGTTGATTATCCATTGGCAACTGGCTGAGATGATTCACAAACTCCCGATCGCCATGGGCATCGATGGGCAGATTGGTGCTGGGAACAAATGTATTGGCCGTGGGAATAGATGAGCTGCTAGTGGGAATAAATGTATTGGCCGTGGGAGTGAAGGAGCTGGCTGTGGGAATGGGTGAACTGCTGACATCCGTGGTTCCAAAACGATTGGCTATATCTGGACTAGCAAATGCCGCTGCTGCTGGCACTGCAGTGGCTGACAATGGCCTCACATCAGGCACATAACTGCTGATGGGCAACACTAGGGGTACTCCCATAGGCGGCCTTTGGGCGGCTCCAAAAGCCAAATTAACTGTCTGCGGTTGTTGTGGCACATTATCTGCACCAAATCTGCTAACAATATCCACACCCGTTATATTCTCCACAGCCGTATTTTGTGTAGCATGATATTTATCCTTTTGTGTAAGTCCTCCCGGCGGGCGTAGGCCAGCAAATGAGGGCCGCTGGGCTAGTGACATCTCTAGCAGTGAAATGATGAGGCACACCGAAATTAATTTTTGCATATTTTTGTAAAAAATTTCACTTAATATTCGCAGCACGATCGTTGTCTTGTCTCAACGCTGCGTTGGTAACTGAGTAACGAAAGCTTTGGCAGAAGATTTAAATAAGCTGCTCACCAGCCTCAGCGCAGCTTCACGAACTGAGTCAACGCAGGCCCCCCCCGAGTCGTTGCGAAGAGACAACGCGGCTTATCAGTTGTTTAGCCCCTAGACTAACCTCTCTCGGTTGAAAATCCTCTTGAAATAATCGTAAAAACATGTATTTGATTATATGATTTATTTCCCACATTTGGTGTAAGTCTATAATCATTATCACTTGCTACCTTTTACGGATTTTTACAATACAATCACTTTGGGAAGAGCATTAACATTTTGTGATACAGTTTGTACACTAAAAAAAATAAAAGACTGAATGAATATTTGATGTAACTTAATCAAAATTACCTCTAACATCGAATTATTTTAATTAAAATAAATAATATGATTAACAAATATTTAAGCTATCATAATTTCGGACCTAACTATAGATAATCTTGGCCTTTCTTTACAAAGCAGAAAAAATGTATTGGTTGAAGAACTTAATGTCTTACATAAATACATTATTTTTATAATTTAACTATTAAACAAAAATTTGCGTCCTTATATCAAATGTTTTAGATTCAAATAGGAAATAATAACGGAACCGGAACCGAATTGAAGCGTTATAAGGCTCGTACCGGTATCGAACCGAAACCGATCTAGAATATGTTTTGAAAAGCGAAAAGACCGTAACCATTTGAATTAAAAATACCGGTACCGATTATTAATAATTTATCTTACTGATTTAGAATCATTACAAATTTATAAATTCAACTGGTAAGATACTAGTATAAATATGTACATATGCGTTTACACTCAGAAAAAATCCTTACATTTAATAGCGAATCTCTAAAAACCGATTAAAAATTGTATTCTTACAAAAATCCGAAAACAATTTTATTCCCTTTCTTTAAAAAAATTCCCTAATTTCAAGTATCAAGAAATGTTTGCTAGTTGATGTACAGTGTGACTAATATATATAAAGTATACGTAAAATACTATTTTACATGTTTAATTGTTTTTCACCATGAGGCACATTTGCGATCTGATTGCAAAAATTATATGTTATTAGGAATATCCTAATGTAAAATACAGGAAATAAATTGGAGGTGTAGAAAAAGATTATCACCGCGAAAAAAATTATTTCAAAAATTCAATCATCATTTTTGGACCAAAGTTTTGGTAATAAAAATATTTTTTAGAATTGTATTTTGAACACTTACAACATATATTTAACCCATCAAAATCGGTCAAGCGGTTCTTAAGAAAAAAAAGTTTTTCTGGTAAACTTTCCAGCCTCATAACTCCAGTCCAATAGCGATTAGGAGACTAAAATTTTGGGAGAGTGAGTTTCTTATAGATGTTAATCAAACTTTTAAATTTGGTGCTGATAACTGCGGGGGCAGTTTTCCTATGCTTATTCTGCTGTGCCCTTTTTAAAATTCTAAATGTTTATTAAATGTTGCCCTCAAATTTAGAAAGGCACTGATATCCAATGAATTATCTTAGCCAATGTTTTTTTAGTGTAGTGGCACGATTAAAGAAAAATCTAGCGAACCAAAAATTGGGAAAGAATTAACAACAAAAACTAAAAAATTTTAGTTTTTATTAGTTTTTGTGTTTTTGGGGGAGTCCATTAAATCAGCCGAATTATATATAAGATAACCAAAACCGAAAATATTAATTCATAACAAAATTAAAACAAGGTTCTATTGCGATATAAATAATGAGTAGGCCCTCCTTTGTATTTAATTAGTTCGGAAATTCGTCTGAGCGTACTGTAAATTAATAATTTTAACGTAGCTTCTGGTTCTGGCACTGGTTCCGAAATTAATTTCGGAATTAATACCTGGCTTAAAATCAAACAATATAAGATTAAAATAACCCTGCTAAATATTTTCCAAAATTTTTATTATCAGCCGGGTTTTAAACAACCTAGAGGCCCAATGCTGAGCTTCTCTTCAGCTTTCCTAATTTTAGGTCAATAAATAGGACCTAGAGTCTAGGTCATAGAGTTTAACGACGAATCCGAACGATAAAGTTTGAAAAGTTTTTTTCTTCCATCTTAAATGATTGTTTCACAATATTAAATGAAAAGTTAAATATTTAAATTTGAGTTTTAGCCTCTGCAAAATGGCATCAAAGTTCCCACAAAAATTACGTATACGACACGTGGAAATTTAATCAACAAAATCTATCTATTATTTTAAAAGCTGTGAAATTTTTAGAAAAATTAGAAAACTTGTTGTTTAATTTGATGAAAGCTTTAGGTTTTTGTTAATTTTGTCTAAAAATAAAATTTCTAGTCAATCATCATTTACAATAGTTTTTGGAAAAACCGCAATAAATGCAAAAAACAATTAAAAACCATTTTGAATATAAAATCATTCGTATAAAGTGTAAACAAGATTCGCACTTCTTTCGAAACATTTTTTTACTCTTTTGTTTTTCTTTGCGGTTAGGGCAATTCCCAGCTGGTGCAACGTTGTCTCAGAGATTTGTCATCAATGTACGACTACATACATATTTACTTAATAATGAATTTGCTTTGTGACGCGTGCGGCATCCTGAAACCGGTTTTCCCTCTGCATGAATTGACCAAGTCAAGTTTGGGGAGTGCCTAGCATAAGGTATTCGTATCTTACCCAGGCTGAGTCATAATACAGACGGAATGTCTGAGAAGCACAGAGAGAACAACTCTTGGGTATGTTCCCCAAACATATTTTTTATTTTCTTAACAATCAAGCGAAGGTGCGTGCGTACATGTGTTTAAGTGTGTGTGTGTGTGTGTGTCATTATCGTCATGGGTTTTGGGTTACATTTATCTGTTGTATCAGCAGCTTGTACGCAAATGAGAGGCGAGCTTATCTACCTAGAAGCGTCTCACAACGTTGCGCGCAGCACTCAGTTTAGCCGGACGTGCCGCTGCAGAGACAGCACGACGATAAACAGGTTGAGCCACTGCACGTCGATAGTTGGCACCACGACGACCATTTATTAGGCGGGCTTGCTGTTCGGCAGGAACATCAGCCGCAACTGGCAGATCATTTCCGGTGACATCTGGTGGCCCGTACACCTCATCGGGCACATTGTTGGCTGCAGCATCCGGTGGTCCATAAACCGCATCTGGTGTAGGCTCTACAGCAGGAGCGGCCGCTTCATCGAATGGTACCTCGGGTTTCAGTTCATCAGCCGAGGGATATGGCGTTACTGCGGCAGCATCGACATCTCCTTCCGCTGGGCCCAGCTCCTGACGAGCAAAATACCTTGAGCGATTTCGGCTCAAGCGCTGGGAATAACGCTGACGCTGAGCTTCACTCACGGCCAACAGACTGAGAGTCATTACCACAAGTACCACTTGGAACTTAACCATGATGCTGCAGAAGATGTGTTTTTGGGAAGGCTAGGCCAACGACTGATGCATTTGTTGGCTCTGATGGGCGCTTTTATACCTAGGATTGAAATGGTGCCGGGAACTGTTTAGTGTGCGACACATGGATCCAGTCCCCAGCATAGACATCCTTTTTTGGGCCTATGCTCTGACGTAGCAGCGACAGCGACGGCGGCGGCGGCTTTATGTGGACGCGACGTGACCTGAAAGAAGTAGCAGAAGCTCTGGAAGTTGAAATTTATAGTTCCGCCATTAATCAATCCAAAATCGAAGCGATTGTTTTTGCATACCTTTAAGTGAGAAAGAGAGGGAACTAAGTCGGGCCAAGATGTGTTCTAGTTTGATTGTAAAACGGATCGATGATAATGTGTTAAGAACGGTAATTAATGGATAGACCATAAATTCAGTTGGTGCTTGAAGGGGCTGCAGTACGCTAGGAATAAGAATTAGGTCAGCAGCACAAAGATCGTTTCGATCATAACCTAACTTAAGCATTATCTAGCTTTACAGCATACCGAAATACGGTTTTAGATGCGATGTATTTCTCTTAAACTCCTTGACAGAATGTAACGCTTAGTACTGACTAAAAAATCACGCTAAATGCTAATGCTACTGCGATCAAATCATTAGAATGCGAAATATTTATATGATCATTAGGATGAAACATTTTTAAGAAGAAATGGAAAATCACTGTGGCCACCCACCTAAAGAATTATTTTTTTATATAGTTAATTAACACAAAAAAAATAATTTAATGGCGGCCACAAAGTATTAACTAATAAATACGCATACGCCTCTACCACATACGCAAAATTTCACATTGTTCTGTTTGTCAATTTTTGAAATCTGACAAATTAATTTCGTTTTAAAGGATCTAATTATAGAATTCACGCGACATCTCAACTATTTTTTGAATCTTAAACGTCGTGTCGAAACTTGACGTTCGCATATGGGAGATTATTTGAATTTATGTGTTTTTTTTTTTTTATTTTCTTTTATTTTAAATTTAAATTTTATTTTTTTTTAATTTTTGAAAAAACATTTTAATGGAAATCAATCCCAAATAGTGCAAAAATAAATATAAATCAAAGTTAACACTACGTATGAGTGATATGAAAAACCTTAGCGTCTTGTCGGCCCTATTAAATCTTAAAAACATTTTTTTTAACATTTCAAAAGTCGAATACATTTAAATCCTCAAATATAAAAATCAAAACTAAAAATATTTACTTGAGTTTTAACTCAATGCTTTAAAATTTCACAAAAATACGTATACGCCCCCATTCTTCGAAATTTCAAACAAAATCTCTCAAATTTAAAATAATATTTCAGCAACGAATAACACAAGAAAAAAATATACTTTTTTCGACCTCACATGTGCCCACGAATGTATACATTTAAAATGACATAGAGCCACCAAAATTCACATATATAGAAATGTATGCCTTACCGGACCTTAGTGTCTGCTAACCTCACTCCCAAATAGTTTTTGATAATGATCTGCAACTAATGTGTACAGATACTATACGGAAGGTCATTCTTTTTGATTGAATTTTTAAGAAGTGTGGAAGCATATTGAAAACAATGTATTGCTAGAAAAAATATACCCCAAGTTAAGCATGAAAACATTCTATTTCAGCGACTTACATTTAGATGCCATGCTTTTATGGCATATGAACAGGATAAGAATAAAAGAAAAGAAGCCAGAAAACAGTCGAGTACTCTGAAATGCTGATACGCAAGAATACATTTTCTTTAGAACAAAACTCAGCAAACGGAAAATTTGTAATTTTGTTATGTGCGCAATGAGTTGATTTGGCAATATGAGCAAATGGAATTTCATCGATCCACTGCATTACAAAGACTTTTTTCCTTACGAGAAGATGTTGATCAATCGACCATTACTTATCGCCACATCGTGGAAATCGCAAAGTTGGTTAGTTTTTCAGCTTAATTTTACAAATAACACACCAACATCCTTCAATTTCCATATCAGATTTGATGATATAATACCCAAAACCCATTGCTCAAGACGTGACTTAACAAATGTTGTTAGTTCAGTGGATAGTTGAGTCACTTCTGCCCTTGGCGGTTACCTCCCTCAGCAGTCGTTGATCGCATAAATATCGATTATAAGTGTTTAATAAAAAAAAAATCACAAAAATTCTAACACTCAAACTGACAATACCAACATAATGCAATTGCCAATTGACAACAAGTTCTCGTATTGTCGTTATTTTCGCTTTCAATTTTGTGTAGAAATTCTGCACACGTACGCGACGCATTTAATTTTCATCGAACATGGCGACAATTCGGACGTGGACAGTGGTGGACAGTGGAAGTGGAAGTACCAGAAACAAATGCGAAATAAATCATTAAATGTGATAACCGTGCGCCTAATGATTTCGCCGGGACGACGACTCTCGCTTTCGTTGAGACCATAGAGAGCGCTCGAGAACATTGTACGTATAAAAACGCAAGTTTCGGCCGCAACTCAATTCAGTTGAATTATTACAAGTGACAACGAGAGTACAGAATGCAAAGGCTACTTCCTCTCATTGTCTGCCTGTGGGCATCTGGTTTAGTGGAGACGCGTCAGATACGTATTAATCGGTATGCGGCCAGTGTGCAGGAAGATGAGGTGCCAGCAGCAGTTCGTGAGGTGACACCCTATCCGGCAGCGGGTTATCGTCCCCAGGGACGTTCCTTTTGGCTGCCAAGCGAAGTAGAAGCATCTGCTAGTGAGGGTTCGGGCGCCGATCAGGTTACCACCACTGACTCAAGCCTAGATGATGTATCCACCAGCACCACAGAATCAACAGATTTTAGTACTACCACTTGGAATAGCTTGGACACCACCACCAGTTCACCCCTAGCAGTATCTGTAGATGTGCGCTCTGGTCGAGCCTTTATCAAGGCTCCGTATCCAGCTGCAGGTTATCGTCCAAGTCGCGCCTTTCGTCTGCCCACCGAAGTGAATTTAGAACAACAACAAGAGGAGGCTTTAGAATCAAAAGCAAACAATTCCACTGTTGACAATGCCAATAATCCGGTATGTGGGGTCAGCACTAATCCCTTGAAACCCACACCCGAACCAGGCTCCAAGGACGAACCCGATTCGGAGAGTGTGTTGTTTACAGCCAATTTGGGACCTGCTGTTCTTGTGGCTAGAGCACCCACTACTCGAACTATTCCTGTCGCCATTCCACTACGTTCGCAACCTTTAATGGAGGCACCCAGACATGGATTTGTCTATAGCACACATGTGGAGCGACGCTGGTGAGGAGTGGGAAATTTAGTTTTAAGAAAATTAAGCATATTTAATTGTTAACAGTTCAGTATTTTAAATAAAACATAAATGTATTGTTATTTTACGTAAAACAATTTCTTAGTGCGAGGAAACCAACAATAAAAAGAGCTTGGCTACTGGCATAGTTGTCTGATACCGTCTGACTGTGACTTTTGTGCGATTTAAAAATTCCCAATGAAATCAGACTGTTAAAGACCCTCGCAATGGTTGAGGTACCCTAAAAAAAAGGAAGATTGATGTCTTTGGTTAACATAAGACAGGCGTCCTGATGCTTCCACTCGAGAGATGCGATGTAGTAATCTAGAGCTCTAGAATTCGGCTCTGTTACCTGTATAGAGATCAAGAAAGTCTCTGAAAATGGTTTGACATAAAGGCCTTCTTGAGTTTAAAGCAAACTTTAAATTACAGTCTAAATAACCTCTTTGCTTACTCTTAGTGCAAAATATTTAAATAATTAAATTCTATATTGTATTAAGAAAAACGGAAAGGCCATGCGAAACAAGATTCATGTGGCACAAACAACAAAGTCTTCTACACTCAAAAACACTCCACAAAAAAAATTTTGTGGATTCTTTAAAATTATTTGCGGCCTTTAATAAATTTTTCTTTGTACGCAGTCTTATAATAGAGGTCGAAAATCTATCCAAAACTAGAAAGAACATACCCGCAGCTCTATTTTTGGCCGCTATACGACAAAGTTAAAATGGATCCATTTTTATAAATTTTTTTACGCGCCTTTAAAAATTCTTCAAAATTATTTGCGGCCTTAAATAAATTTTTCTTTGAGCGTAGTCTTAAAGTGAAGGTTCCTATCTATCCAAAAAGTTAAATGCTCATTTTCGAAGCACTATTTTTGGCTGTTTTACGGCATTTTTAAGGTTAGGAATTTTTTGTCGTGGTATATTGTTCAAGAACTTTCTCTTATGACTCTATAAATGGCCATTCTTGTACGAAGTCTTATAATAGAGGTCGTAATCATCCAAAACTATAAAGAACAATACCGTAGCTCTATTTTTGGCCGCTATTGACACTTTTTAATTTTTTTTTTAATATTATATTTTATTAAATTGAGTCATTAAATTTAGTTACTCTTATACAAAATTTTGAACAAGTTACTGTTACTTTATGAGCAACTTTTAATGTAGTGAAGGATGTTTAAATGAATAGTTGAATTAATACGAATAATAAGGATTGCTTCGTTTAATCGCTAGCTTATCCTATCTAGGAGAAGTGCTCAATATTCCAGGAAGATCGTTTCACTTATTTTTAAGAAATCGTGTCCAAAGACTTAAAATCTCGTGTTTTGAGAAAAACGCGATCAAAGCAACGCCCGATCGATCTGGTCCCTAAATTGAAAAAAATATTCTAGACATATAAATTATTATATTATTTTTCAAAACCCATTTAACCCCTTAACTTGAAAACATATCGTTCACTTTATTCAACAACTGTATAACTAAATAAAATCAAATTTGAGAAAATCTCGTTCAAAGTATTCAATGTGTTTCACACTTACAGAATCTTATATCTTCAAGTCCAGCTACTAAAATGTTACATATATAATATGTCTGTAAAAGTAAATCGAGCCTAAATAGTCCTTTAAGTGGTTCAGTGAAACAAAACCAATCACTATTTTAAATTGTGACGTTTTTGTTGCAAAAATAAATTCATTTGGGTATCATAAGTGAGATGGCACAACTGAGATAAGTCGCTCTTACGCGAAGAGCATAACAGATAGCTTTGATATGATAAGGCGAATATTTCTGCATTTTTAACCCAGAAATTGTGTTTTTTGAGTTATGCCGTTGTTGAATTAAGTAAGCGTTATACTAAAGTCGTTTGAAAGGTATCATAAAAATAGTTATTTACTTTTTTGGAAAAATTTAAAAAAAAGGATAACGTGGAAAAAAGTAATCTAAAACTTTGGACAAACTAGCGACTCTATGGAACTCACAGGGACTATTTTAGAATTGTTGAATAATCGTCTTCCTCGATTCTTTTTGCATTTAAGATATTTGTATGTTATTGCAAAAATGGCTGAAAATAATGAAAATGTTTATTGTTTATTTCCTTTTTGCAAAACATAGGAACGTCACTTCAAGCAACCATTATTTCATTGCTAAAGCATGCTAATCAAAATGTTTCAAAGAAATTTCCAAGCTCTTAAAAAAGTAATAGATAAAACACTTTGATCGCAAGTAATGTGCCAAAACGTGCGTACGAATTTAATATTACGTATACGTAATTAATTTTTGTAAAAATGAGCACAAATTTAATATTACGTATACGTAATACATTTTTGAAAATTTTGTCACTTTTTGCCCCCACCTTTATGGAAAGCTGGCTACGCCCTTGTTAACATAAAACATAAACATTTTATATAAACATTAACATTTTAATCTACGAGTTACGGGTATTAACAGTCGAAGCAGCGAATCTAAATTAAGTTGGATCTCTTTGGTTAAGGGATGATTTATACTAAGCCCAGATTGATCAAAATTGTCCTCATCTTCAATTAAATTTTAATATTCTTCCAAACCCGCCTTTAAATATTTTTCTTACCCTATTAAACCTTTAAAAATGTCTCAACATTTTGGGTACTTAGTTCATTCTCGACTACACAAATTCGTCTGTTTATACCAGTATCTGGCTGCTTTCATCATCCGTTCATGGACCGGAAGTTCTGGCACGTACCAAATTGTGTGGACTAACAGCATTGAATGCTTTGGTTATTTATTTATATTTTGTTGTTTTGCTGTCAACCCAACAACTGTTTTCTATCAAAAATATGCCTGGATCTGAGACTGCCTTATTCCCGACATCGTCTTAAATTTGACGTGCGGATGTGCAAAGTTTTTAACCGTGGAACGTGCCTAGCATACCGAGTTGATTGGGTGCAAGGGGAACCTCCCCTTGGGAGTATTCAAATTGAATTACAAGTGGGCGAAGTTTACTGAACTTGTTGAATGGGAAATTCCATACACAATTTTTTTTTATTTGAAATTCTTAAAACAAACAAACAACAATTCTTGAAAACAATCCATAAATTTCACCCGGCGGCACACTCAGCGCAAATTGTGCACATAATTGACAATCAAAGGATCATCGAAACTGGTGGGCACAATTTCCACAGAATGCACCACAGGCTGTAAGTGCACATCGCTGTCAATGTGCGTGAAGCTGCCCAATTGAAGGTCCAGTTCATCATGATGCTCATCATCGACAAGCACGTACTCAGCCTCGGGCTCGACAAGGGCCAACTCAATGGCCACATTATTATCGCCAGCAGGTTGCGTCTGTTCGGATATTGAAATGGTGGCATTATCCATGGCCAAGGCAACGGCTACAGTGGGTGGTGGCGCATCCTTCGAGGCGGCAGTTGCATCGATGGCAAACAGCTTTGTGATGGCCTCAGTTGTGGTGGGTGTATCTGTGGTGGCGCTCTCCGTCTCCTCTGCGGTGGGCTGAGATGTCGTGGTTAATTCACTACCTGCGGCTAGATGTTCATCAGCCTCATCCTGCTCCTCCAGTTGTTGTTCCATTTCATAGTGACGCTTGGGCGGAGCACTTAAAAGCAACAGCTTGGCTGACTTCTGTTGAGGTTTATCCTCTGTGAGTGTTTGTGGCACAGGATCAATTAAAAGGCTGGCCTCCTCATCTCGGCTCTGGGCTACGCTTAGACTGGCCAAGGTAGTAGACTCTTCGGTGGTGACCGCTAGCTCCTCCTCATCCTGCACCATACTGACGGTAGTTGTCTCTTGTTTGTCGTGGGGTATTATTCTGGCCTGGACTAAGGCCAGGCAGATAATCATGCCCGTTAACATGCCCAATCCTTTGTACATGTCTGTTGTTAGGTTTGTTGACTAATTGACTGAGTTCCCATTAAACTCAAGCGTATTTATAGTTCCCATCTAGCTCTATTCCCCTCTCTCTCTCTCTCTCTTTAAGGTGTCATAATTTCAACCCTGACGCCTTACTTCCGTACAACCAAAAAGCCGGAAATGTAATTGTCTGGGTGTTGACTTGTCATTGAAGGAGGCCAAAAAGGCGGGCGTCGTACGTTACACCTGGTCCCCCCAGTTGACCGCAACGATGGTCAGTGAGCCAGCCCCAAAAGTCACTTTACATTTTCTGTGTGCTTTTTGCCGTCGGTTTAACTTTGTGATGAGCAAAGTTAGTGACCAGTGGCTGACCGTGCCAAATGTTGGACATGCCGGTCACGTACTTAGGTGACTTTGTTTACGTCTTAAATGGGAAATGATTAAATTGAAATATATGTATGTATACAAATAAAATAAATAAATTGAAGGTAGCAACAGGCGAGCTAAGTTGAGAGATTGGCTGACCTAAAGAAATTTAAGAGAAAACAAAATTTAAGAAAATTTGCAACAGAAAGATGTATGCAAGAAAGGGGTAAGCATTTCAAGAAAAGACTTTAAAAGAGGGAAAATAACCTCTTTTTGAAAGTTTTAAGCCGTAGTGGGTCAGCAACACACACAAATTGACTGTAGCAAAATGTACTGGGCCCAGATACGGCTATCAATCTTGAAGTAAAGCTTGGTATAAATTGTTCCATCGATTCGTTTCCGTTGATCTAACCTGAATTCATGATTAGCACGCTAGAGATAAAGAAATAGTCAAAGCAATGGACTTTATAGGGAGAGTTTGCTCTCAAAAAGGCAAAGGCAGTTCCATCCATCCATTTAAAACAGAAAAGGAATATATTTTTTGAAAAATGGAATGACTGTCAGGTATGGATCAAACTCCATGTAAAATTAGAAGAGATTTAGTTCCATTTAAATAAAATTCACAACAATAGTCCAAAACATTTATCTGAAAGAATCTATCTTATTGAACCATTAATTTGTGCTGGTAAATCGAACCGCAAACTGAAGTTAGGCTTTTCGAATATTCTGATAGGAATAGACTAAGATATAGTTCGTGAGAATATATAATTTTTCTTTTTAACTAGGTGTCTGTTAAAAAACCGGTTCAAAACCGAACCAAACCATACCGACCCGCTTATTTGTGCTCTTAAGCCGAACCAATAACCAAACAAGTGTTTTTTCAAAAATGCTAAACCGAAAACAGCACCCGAATTTGGTTCGGTTAAGTTTATCAATGAGTTTGCCATTTGGCGATGGTGTTTTATATAATTAATATATTCCTATTTAGAATCGAAGTTATTGAAATAATTCTAAGGAACATTTCATATTTATACGACATCCACCACCATTGGACCATTTTCCAGTTTCTGCGAAATTCGACGGCCATCCTAATCAAAAAATTTTGCTTTACATATTGAAAATTCTTGGATTTTGCGATACCTAAATTATTAGCGGGTTCAACTTAAAATCGCAAGAGGCATTTGATCCTTAAAGCAAAGTAAGTCACTCTTCAGTGGTCTCATATCGAGGCATTGGCCGTGTTCAGCAAAAGAACTTGCTCCCTGATCAATGATATATTTCTTGGTAATTTACGTAGCCTACTTTTCCTATTGTGTTTAATATGATATTTACATGGAATTTTTCCAAATGTCAATTTAACACGACCTCCTAAAAGTATGCTAAATAATAAGAGCAGTTTTATTAATCTGATCGGTAATCAACTGTCTCTGCTGAACATTCTTCCTTTTGGCATTCTTTTCAATAGAACCCTGATGTTATTTAATATAATGATCTGTAGAGGCCAGGCTTATGACAATGCTGCTGTTATGGCGGGAAAGCATTTAGGTGTTCAGCAAAGAATTACTTACCATGCTGAAACTTTTCCTTAAACCTGGCAAGTTAACACGACGTGTCAGATAGGCCATGTGCAGTAACTTTTTTTCGATACCTTAGAACGTTGTATACGCTGGAATATTTTGCTTAAAAAGGTACCAGATACAAGGAGAAGCGCGAGAGCTGAGGCCTTTATTATAACACATAAGCCTTCCAAAGACATATTCCCCACTCTGAAAAAGTTGACCGAGATGGATGCAATTTTAAGCACTCGAACAGATGCAGGAACTTTGATACGTAGTTGCAATCCAGTCATTTTCCATTCCTTGTTTCTTAGGCCTTTGGCAACCCACCAATATCTGCCTCAATATATCTTTGAGCGCTCAGAAAGTAAGAGCTTTACAGACAACGCAATTAGAAAAGCAAGAGCGAATGGAGTGTCGGCCTAGCTATACAAAAATGTCTTATTCATGAAACCCTCGAGGCAAGAATAAAATAACATGTTTTTAAGAAAGATGAACTGAAATTTTGAATCGATTGACTTAAACTGATGAAGCTATCTAAGGCAGGTAAGTCATTGGCGAAAGTTTCTAAAACATCATGAAGTTTGCTTCATGGTGTAAATTCCGACTAAGACGACATCAAGTGGAACTTAATGCATTTAGCAGGTAACATTTATGATGAAGATTAATGTGGAGGAACTTCAGATGAAGCGCGGGCATAGCGACATAATTCCGTCCAGTACAAATGTAATCGAAATTATGTCGCTTTTTTCTGGCAAACTTATGTTGTTTTTCCTGGCGGAGTTATGTCGTCCCCTTGAGTAAGTACGTCTTCGAGCTTTTGTAGCTGCAGCTGCTATAAGCAAAGTCAGCCGGCAATTTTGTAAATTTTTTCTCAAAATTTGACATAAAAAATTCACAAAAACTCTTAAAAAGTTAAATTTTCTTCTTTGATTGTAATAGCACATTAATTACGCAAATAAGATATCGTGTGTTAAAATCAGTAAATAAATGGCCGAGAAAAACCCATCTGAGCAAGGCCGGCTCTCGAGAAGAGTTCCAAACAAAGCAAAAATTATCTTTTTTAGATATCCTGTTAAAAATGTTACATTAAAGAGCCTGCGGATGATGAGGGAAAGATGAAAAGAAATAATTTTAAATAAAAAGTGGGGGGTATCTAGCTTTAAAGGTTTTAGATTTGTCGTTTATCAAAAAAAAAGTAGTGTGTTTTAAGGCCAAAACAATGTAATATCTTTACCAATTTTTAAAATTTTTGAGTAAATAAAACTGTTTAAAAAATAAAATGTACAAAAGTAGATTTGATATTTTGTAATATCTATTGTTACAATGGTTTAGTTAAATCCATTTTTTTAAAGTGGAGGAAAACGAACAAGTAAGAATTAAATTTAATTTTATAAATTAAAAAATGCATATTTATTTTAATTATATTTTTCATATATGTTAGTTTTATTATCGAAGATTCAACACTACTTACGTTAAAAATATTGTACGTCTTATAATTTGTTTTTGTTTTTTTTTTTGTTTTTGTGTAACGAAATTTCTAATTTCATAAAATGAATATGTCGCGTTAATATGTAAGTATGTATAGATATAAATGGTATAATATATAAATGCATATGATCGATCGCTTGTACATTGAAGAGTGGGGAGGAAATTTCAAAATGGCCTGGAATATGTTTAGTATATATGTTTTATATATATATATATAAAGTTAGGGTATCCTGATATCCAATATCGATGTCCATTTGCCAAATACATCAAGATATGTGAGTGTGTTTGTGTGTATAAGTGTGTGTTTGTTTAGATACAAGATACAATTAGTTAAGTACAATTTATGATAATTATTGTTCAACTTGTATATGCAAAATGTAGATTTTGGGTTGCTTTTTTTTTTGTTTAGATGGTATTTTGCTGTGTACTATTATGACACATGGTATAAAATGAATTTACGTCTACTTACAATATTTAATAATAATAAAGTGGTTTTTTGGTTTTTGTGCTTTCTCGTTAAGTGTATTGGTTTCTACTTCGTTTTTTTTTGCTAGACTCTTAGAAATTAACCCATTAGCCAACAGGAAGCACTAAATGCTCACTCGCCTGATTCAAATGCCTGTCCGTAGTTGGTATTTTAGATAGAATGTTGAATGGTTTTTATATTTTCAAAGAAGTTTGATAAAGTAAACAATTTTGATAGAAAAATTATATTATATATGTTTCAAAATCGGATTAACAAATTTTCATAATGGCCCCAGTTTACCGATGGAAAAACCGTGGAAATCATTGGTGAAACATTTTAAAAGGGTTCCAAAATTTTGTTTCATTTATAAAAATACAAACTTTGTTTAATTGTAGACAAACTTAAATAAAATTACACTAATCCAAAGTTCCCTTTTCATCCACAAAATAACTAGAAATTTATTTTAATCTTTTCTAAATATATAAAAATCATTCAACTAATCCTCATCCTAGGCAATGTTATGCACCTTGGCGGATAGACAATTGTGTACCACAAATACCACCGGCTTTGGACAGCACTCCATGTCCAGTTCCTGCAATTAATTTTTTAGAAAAGTTAATGACATTCTAAGATATTTTGTCAACAATAAAAACCAACTTACTATCTCTCCCTCATCTCCAAAATCCAAATACAACATGCGTGCTCCATCATCGGCCGAACCCTTTAACTTATCAAAGGCAAATTGCCACAATTGCGTCTTCTGGCTCACCGACGAGGCCGCTGATGTGGGCGTCGTTGAGGGAAATCCAACATTATCATATAAAAAGAATCCACGATTTAAGTGCACAACCAATTGACATTGTCTGCCCTGATATAGGCAGCGGAAGGAGAATTCCCTTTGATAGTTGACCGCCTGATGAGAGCCCTGCACCAAGGCTCTAGCCCAGGCGGCCATATCGCGATGCGTCTCCGAGCGTAGCCAGAAAACAAGAACACCTCTGGCCGTGCCACATCGAACACAAAACACTGTTGTCTGTTGGCCCTGTAAAAGAAAGATTAGTATACTAATTTGCACAAGATAAGGTTGTCACTTACATTTAGCGAGGAATTGTTGCCCGCTCCCGCTAAGCGTGTGGTGGCCAAGGCATAGATTTCCTGCGGACGACTCCAGGCCTCCACAGACCAGGGAGCACTTTCGTATATACGAAATTCACGTTCAGTAACTGCCACAAACATTGGCAGCCATTTGTCACTCTCATCTGAACTTTCTGAACTGGAACGGCCGCTGGGCTGTGAAATACAATACAAGACAGATGTGAATTATCAGGTGAAGATATTTAATGATAGCTTAAAATAACTTTAAGGCACCCTTAGTTGTACTTGGTCGTCGACAAGCTCCTTTCAGCGACTCTTAAGAGACTTTAAAGATACCCTGAGAACTGATATCAATTCTCAATGCACATAAAAAATTGTTCTTTTCCACTGGAATGTTTTAATATTTTATCTAAATATTTTATTTTGGTAATACCTGATAGACTTGGCGGATTTTACTTAGTTTAGTATTATGCTTATGTTAATGAGTGAGGAATTTGATAGTTGTTGAAGTGCTTGTCTCTGTGTGATTTGTGATCAGGTCAGGTGCTTAGTATGTGTTCTATTGATGTCTAGTTTAAATTGTTGCACAGAGTACAGAGTTTTGTTGAGATTTCACGGTGTTGTCTGCATATTCGTTTTCCTTTATACCTACATTGCCTGGTATCCAAATAAGTTTAAATTTAGGGACTAATTTAGTT
Organism: Lordiphosa mommai; assembly: GCA_018904225.1. NCBI lineage: Eukaryota > Metazoa > Arthropoda > Insecta > Diptera > Drosophilidae > Lordiphosa > Lordiphosa mommai. The sequence continues at coordinate 65,457 of JAEIFT010000596.1, forward strand.
AATATATTTACGGCTATTGCAGAGTAATGTTCTGAATTATTTATATTTTCTATTACCTCGTTTATACACAAAAAATTGATCATGATAAATGCCCTTTAAAGTATGCTATGCCCCTGAATAGGTATAATAATGGAACATTTGTCTTTTCTATTTGTCTTTACACTAACTCATTTTGTATAACTATGTCTGCTCCGATAATATGAACGAATGAACAGTATAAATTAGGTATGACCCTTCCAAAACCGACTCGCTCAAATAGATAAATATGAAATAAAAAAAAATTGCATACTTTTAAGGAAATTTATCATGGTAAATTTTGTGCATATAAACGTAGTATATGACAGAGAGTAAAAAGCAAATACATTATTTGCCTCTTGTGCTTTTTATACCCTTGCAAAGGGTATATTAAAATTGTCACGATGTTTGTAATGCATAGAAGGAAGCATCTCCGACCCCATAAACTATATATATTCTTGATCAGCATGACGAGCTGAGTCTATATAGCCATGTCCGTCTGTCCGTCGGTCCGTTTGTCCGTCTGTCCGTCCGTCTGTTTCGATGCTATCTACTCCCTCAGTTTTAAAGCTACATTGACCAAACTTTGCAAAAAGTATTAAAATACACATTGGCTGCACATTTGTCGGAATCGGCCGGATCGGATGACTATATCATATAGCTGCCATAGGAACGATCGGTGCAAAAACTAGTTCTAGTGAGAAAAACTTTTTTGTTTTCCATCGTAGCGTCACCAATCGTGGTATATATTAGTTTTATATACTTTCACACAATTCGGGAAAAATTTATCAAAATCGGATGACTATAGCATATAGATGCCATATAAACGGTCGTTAAAAAAAGTAGTTCTAGTGGAAAAAACTTCTTTGTTTTCCATCGTAGCGTCACCAATACCACGTATATATTAGTTTTATATGCTTTCACAGAATTCTGAAAAAATGTATTAAAATCGGATGACTTTAGCGTATAGCTGCCATATAACAGTCGGTCAAAAAACTAGTTTTAGTGAGAAAAACTTGTTTGTTTTCCATCGTAGCATCACCAATCTTGGTATATATTAGTTTTTTATCCTTTCACACAATTCTGGAAAAATTTATCAAAATCGGATGACTATAGCATATAGCTGCCATAGGAACGATCGTTCTAAAAATTAGTTCTAGTGAGAAAAACTTTTTTGTTATCTTTCAAAAACTGCAAGGGTATTTAAAACATCGGCGTAGCCGATGTTAGCCTTCTATTTTTAATGTTTGTAGGGCTCCAGAAATTGCCATAGTTTCAGAGGAGAATACGATTGAATAGTTTGATAGAATGCCAGATGTTATTTTTTTCTGATTCTGTAGTGATTGCAAAGTTGAAATGGTTTGCCATTTTTCTGGCAAGAATCGTTGATTCAGTCTTTAGTTGATTGGTATTTGGGTTTTCTAGGCAAATTGTATTTTTTTTGTTAGGCTAATGATGGGTGAGTTTCTGGACATGATAAGGATCCTAAAAAGTCCAGCTGTAAGTAGATATCGTCGGTTTTAGAATGGGAGTGGTTTTAGCTTAGAAAATAATGTTAATGACTTTTTTCTGTATATAGAATTGTTTTTATTGACCCCAGGGTCGTTTTTGGGGCATAGCCATGAATGGGTAAACAAAAGTCAGCTTTTGCCGCTATTATTGCTTTAGTCACATTAATAAGTGATGCGGTGTTGAAATTCAACCTCGGGCTTGATACGCTTTAAATAATGTTTATTTTGTGTTTAAGCGCAAGAGTAAGTTGTTCGGAGTGAATATTCCATCTGTATTTGTTGTTAAAGTGTAGTCCGAGTAATTTTAGGGAGTTGTCGTTTATGATTGTTCTGAGTATTGGTTGCAGATCTATTGTGATGGTTTTCCTGTTTTATTAATTTAAAATTATGTCGAAATCGTCATAGCATATTCACTTATGCTAAGGTTTGGTTGTTCTTTTATCTGGGATGTTAGTTTGTTGAAAGCAATTACAATTGTACCATTGAGAGTGGAGAGCCCTGGGGAATGCCGTTGTGGATTGGATGAAATTATGAGTATGAGGAGTTAACACGAACTACAATTTTCGGCTTGTCATAAGGTTTTTTACGTAATTGATCATATTGGGACTAGTTCTCCATTTGATAAGCTGGTCAAAAATAAAGTCTTCTGCTATTCTGTCAAAAGCTTTTAAAAAATCTAGGGATATTATTGAAGTGTGGCTTTTTCTTGAAATTGATCTAGCTATGAGATGGTCTACGTGTTTCTCTAAGTCTAAGTTTTCTGTACTTTCTTTTTTGCTGTTTAGCTACGATCTCCTTCTAAGCGGGTCAGCTTCTTCTTAAAGACGTTTAAGTTGTCCTGAATACTGAAGTCAATTCTCAATGCTCGCACGTTCAATTGTTTTCTTTTCCACTGCAATGTTCTAATATTCTATCTAAATATTTTATTTATGGATATGGCAAGCATTTAAATAATATTTTAAATGCTGCTCAAAAGTAGACTACACTAAATATTTTTCAAATTATTACCGATTAGAGCTTATGAGGGAGCTCTAAATAAGAATGTTTTAATGTAAGGAATATTGTTCAATCTATCGCATTGAAATTCTTAATGGATTTTACTAACATTTTCTATTTTTCAAAAATCTTAAAAAAATTATGATTCTACCTTCTACAAGTCAGGGAACGAGAATTAACTTACACTTACCACCTCGCCGGCCACGCCTCCACTTGTGGATGTGCCGCTACCACCGCTAGCCGCTCCACTGCCTCCGCCACCGCCGGCACTGCCCGAGCTGCCGTTGCCACCGCCGCCTCCTCCACCACCATTCAAACGCTTGCTTAGCCAGCCAATGTGTTTCAGTTCGCCAATGAGATTCGCCAATGCACGATTAGCCTCGACCAGCGAACGCTGCGTGCTGCTGCCCATGGCCGAGTGCAAAGCATTGAACCAGACCAAGGCTTCCGCGGAGTCGGTGGCACGCAATATGCACGAATGCACACCATCCGGTGAATGCAGCTCAAAACAGCGATTCTCTGCCGGAAAATGATAATTCCTAAGTGGGAGTTTTGCCCCTCTAGAGAATTTTTGTGCAAAACTTACCTGGATCAATGTACTTAAGATTTCGGGCCAGATGCGTCAATTGCAAGGGTATGTAACGTGTATCGGCTCGCGGTGTGGTCTTTGGTGCTGGCGGTGAGGTTGGTACACCCGGTCCCAGTGGACAAAGGAAGGCACGCTGCAGTTCCCAGCCCACCTCGGAAATGATGCTCGCCTTGCGAAAATAGGGCGTCACCTCGCGTAGGAATTTAACTGCAAATAGTACAAATTGAGAATGCAGATGTGATGAAGCGATATGGAAAGACATGAATATGCATGCCGCAAGAATGTGTGCAGGACAGGATGTGGTGTCATCTACCACACGGCATTCAATCAGTCGTCGTCGTTGTTGTTGTTGATGTTGTCGGCATAAATTCATTAGAATTTCCGCTCCATTTTTATTCGATTTGCACACCACCCACCCACGAAGCGCCCAGGCACAAACGACCAGTCGGAGGACAGCACAGTGGGACTGATATGAGGTAAAAGGCTACGAATTTTTTTTTTTTTTTTAATAAAAATTTTATAAAGTTTTTCACCTTTTTTTGGCAAATGTGAAAATCTTCACAATTGACCAGAATTTTATACATTTATTTAAAAATAGTTTTTCCTCACTAGGACCTATTTTTCGACCGATTATTCCTATGACAGCTATAGGATATATTCATCCGATTTTGACCAAATTTTGCAGAGCTGTTCAAATGCATATAATATTCATAATTGATAAGCTAAAGAACGCTCTTGTGGAAAATAAAAAAGTATTGCTCACGAATACCCATTTATCGACCGATTGGTCCTATGGCAGCTATAGCATATAGTTATACGATTTTGATAATGTTACTGTTTTTAATTAATATTAATTAAGACCTGTCAACAAAAAATTTTTTTTGTTGTTGTAGATGTGTTTGCAGCGCCTTTGCATTCAATTTTGGTGCACGCAGCTTATTTAGAGAATCGAAAACCCATATTTATAATTTATAAAAAAATATATATTTTAAAAATCTTTTAAAAATAACTTTGAAAATTGAAAAATTTAAAGTAATTTATTTTCGAAATGTCACAGTCCATTTTCAGCCACTGTGCCCTGGGTCTATGCAAATGGCGTTGATGCTGCCAGGTGCCATCAACAGAGGTAAAGTCGTTCGTATATCTAACTCAACTCTTCACCCAAAACCCCCACTCAGAATTCCACCCACAACATTTGCACATTTCCGTTTGTCGACGTTGTCATCGTTCGAGTGATTTGGAAATTCAATTTTCACACTTAATGCCATCGGCTGCTGCTGTCCCTCCACCCCACCCCCTGCCTTCGACCACCCTTAACCAGTTGGCAACATTGGCGGTTTTTGTGGGCGGCAGCGGTTTTGTGCGACTCAATTCGTGTGTTTAGCTTAACTAATTAGAGCAGACGGCCTCGGGATGCCTCTATACCCCCCCCCCACCCCACCCATTTGTTAGACCCGCCGCCTTACTAATTGCTTGGCATTTACGACATACACTAAAGGGTTAAGAGTGGACGCTGCCGTCTACATTTTTGAGCTCTCTGCTGGTAGCTCTGCAAACATTTACATTCACAAATATGCAACCACCGACGACCAACTAACAAACAGTCAAACAAGCAGAGCTCTAAAAAAATGTGTTGCATAGCGCCAGGCGCCAAGTGGCTGGATGGTTGGTTGGGTGAGTGTAGCCGAGGTGGAGATTTCAGAGTGGACTAAAAGGCAAACAAACCAAACGACAAACAAAACGCAATGCAAAAGTTTAGAAACAATAACAACAGCTACAACAACAACAATAACAACAGTAATAAGTTGTGTAAATTTTTGCATTTAAGTGCAAATAAAGTTGCTGTGTGCTAAAAAACAATTCCAAGCTAAATAAACAAGTTATGAAAAGTTATGACTATAAGCCAGAGGCAAAACAAATGTGAGCTGGTGCTGCTGCTGCTGCTCGTGCTATTATTATTAATATTAATAAATATATATATATTTTTGTCTATTTAAATTTTCAATTATTTTAGAGTAATAACAAATGAAGATTGCAAGATTAGGATAGTGTTAAAATATTTGCTAGTGGCCAAACAAATTTTAATTGAATTTTTAATTTTCACTAAATAAATAAGCTGTTGCATATGTGTACTCCTTTTTAATTTTTGGATAGCTGCAAAGTCACAGTCACTGTACTAGAACGGGTTCAACTCGAAACGAACCACGAATAGTAGTCCTTTAAGATTTGTGGAAAATCTTAATAAGATAGAATAAATTTCAACGCTATGGATAATTGGAAAAATAATTCAACATGTCTTTAGGATAGTTTCTCAATTTTAAGTATTTTAAGGCCGCTTCCCAATTTTCCTATCCCCTTTGGATTTCATTTCTCCCGTTGCTCTTAATATAAGGTGGCTCAAAATATTCAAATAAATCATTCGATACATTTTTTCTATAATTAAATTTACTAAATAACAACAAGTGGAATGTGAGCAATCGCGTGGAGAATGTTGGACTTAAGTTGGGCGAGGGACTGTGGTTAATTGAATTATATCTTTCCCTTTAGGAGCAGTCAAAACAGGCTTCTTTGGCGGCCAGTCGTAATCGCCATTTGTTTATATAATACGTCGAAAAGATTTTAACTTCATAATGAACATTCTCAAAGGCATATATTGATATAAGGAATGCCAAGGCCTAACTTAATTCCAAGAAGAAAGTTGAAAATGTAACATGTTTGAACCCTTTCATGCATTTGTTGTTTCCACTTTAAAACAGCAGTGTCTGAAATTGTTTTCGGGTCTTTCGGGTCCACAGGGGGGTCTTCTCGGTCCATTTTTATTCAACCTTTTTATTTCTGGTTTTCTGAATGTACTTTACAACATAAATGGCCATACGTACACCGACGCCTTTTAGCTAAATTCACGGATGTGGCTCTTTTGACAATCCATGTTCACCGCTCCTATATCAAAATGAACTAAAATTTATTAGCACTTGGTAGCACTTAAATAATACTGACAATTGTAAAATCATGACCTTTCACCGAATTAAGTTGACGAATTGATTAAACTTTTCGATCCTTAGTTGAGCTTTAAAAGCCAAATGATTTTTCTTTGTAACACTGCCAAAAGTGTCCTTGGTTTTATCAAGAGGAAGTTAAAAGAATTTAATGATTCATACACCACCAAACAACTTTACATTTCGTCGGTTTAATCAAATATAGAATATTGATCCGGCCTTCGCAATAAGATATAGCAGAATGGAATACCATCAGGCATCTACCTTCTGGAGAGCAGAGATGAATTTTGATTGACCTGGCTTTACTCAAATTCCGTAGAATTTGTCTTTATGTTCATACTGTCTATACGAGCAAAATTCTCATTAAAATTAAAGTACCTTGTCCCTTATCTTTTCAGAAGGTAAATGAAAAATGTAACCTAGGTTAGGTAAAAGGCACAATAATTTTTATATAAATAAATAGGTAAGGTAAAAGGCACGTAAATTCGAATTTATTTAGGTATGTACCTAGGAATCCCCGTACCAGAACCAGTAAGTCATACAACTGGACATCATGGCATGATATCACTCTCCATTGACCGTAACAATGACACCATTGCCATCTTCAAATTAGTTTAGTATAGTTAGTAAAATAGTCCAACTGCACACCAAACAGAGAATCAAGGGAAATTTTGAGGAACTTACTGCATGACATGTGGATTTTAAACGCCCCAGAATCAAGCATTTGTCTAATTTAAACTGCCTCAAAGGGTTACATGTTTCTCGTCTGTAATTAAAAAAATTGCTCCAAAAGTCAGATCACAATTTCTAAATAAAATTGAACAATTTCAGCGTGATTTGTCGGATTATAGTGGGTCATGGTATAAATTGTGCTGTCATTTTAAAACCTGCTGTAAGAGTAATTATAATTTCACATCGGGCCACATAATAAAACGCACCCTTTTCATTAGACTGCGCATATTTTGTATGGAAAACTGAAGGTCATATGGCTGCCCCTTTATTTGCAAGATTACGGTATGTACTATGTATGTAAGCTTGGAACAAAAAGTTTAAAATATTAAGTTTTAATGGAAGCGACAAGGCTTTAAAGTTTTTGTTATCACTCATACGTAGTGTTGCCTTTGATCTATATGTAGTTTTGAAGCTGGCATTGATTTCCAATCAAATAATATTCACAGTTTTAATAGGTTACTCGCATTTAAAAATAGTTTGGAAAGAATAGGGAATGATGACAAATAATATAAAAATAAATAAATAAAACTTCAATTCAAACCATGGTTGAACTTTCGAACGGTAGACGCAATTCTAAACGTCTGAATTCATATTGAAACTAATTCTCTAACCAAAATCGATCAAATGTGTACGATTTTTAAAAATTGACAAGGACAGCCCTGAAGTACTGTCAACTCCGCTGATATTTTAATGCTGCATACGAGGCGTATGCGTATTTTTCAGTATAACATTGAGGCCTCGTTGCACCCATTTAATCAGAAAACTAAAATGTTTTGTTAGACATTTGATTAATTATACAAGAAAACGATATTTTTTCTCCTCTGTGATTTTTCGACCTTTAAAATATTTTCAAATGTTAAGTTAGAGACTTTTTTGTATAGAAAATCAGCACAAAAAGAGCTTACACAATTTTTGGGAGTCACCCAACAACCCATTTCCCATTGAAAAACGCTTTGTACCCGTCTACTCAGCGCTTTCAAAAATATACAAAATTTAATATATAAAAATATCGCCAACTTTAAAACTTTTGAACAATAGTTCCCCCTGTCTTAAAATATGTAAAAAAAAACCTGCCATCAAAACTATTGACTCATAAATCCTTTTGACAAGCGTTAACACACTTCCGCACTTCCGTAGTGTATTATCAGGCCATTATTTTTCGTGTTTTTTTTTAAGAAAAGTTCACAAAGTTCTAACAACTTAAGCAGTTTGCACTTGCATATACTTCGATCATCATTCTGCTATTGGATAATAGTCTTTACCGCCAAAACTATTTCAACACCTTCAATACTTTGGATAAACCCAAGCAGGTTATTAGGTTTACGTTTTCATTTCAATGCAAGCCAAAAGTCAGACCAAAAAATACGAGCTAACAACTTTTTTACACCTTTCGCCTCCTGCTCACCCACCGCCGCCTCCGCATAAATCAAATGGCTAGCAACTTTTGGGTGGGCGTGGCATGCTTGTGGAAGCTTACTCGAATATGATATCAACAGCAGGCGGCATTCGGTAAATCGTGCGTTAAAACAAACTTTTGAGCCAAAACTTTTGTAGAGTAAAAATCTCACTAGAAGAATAAAAGAGGAAGAAGCTAAAGGAATGGTATGGCAAAGGAGGCACACAAATGTGTGCCAAGCTGTAAAAACCATTGCTAATGGACTTTTGGTAGGCAAGGCGAAGCCAACTGTCGTCGCCAGGGCGACGAAATCTGCCGCTGACATTTGGCAGTCGGAGTTTGGATTCTGGACGGTAAAAGTTGGCGCCCAAAAATCCAGTTACAGCTTCGCCTCAGCTTATTTAAATTACAATGAGACGGCCGGCTGCCGGCCAGGCGCAAAAAGGAGGAGCTTGGCAAACAATTTGGCCAAGTTGTAAATTGAAGTTCGAATGAACGGAGGCACCGACTGAGCGGAAGAGGAGGGGGGAGGGGCCAACGAAACTGTTAAGCATGTCGTCGCCCATTCATGGCTAAAGGCTTTGGAATTGTGATTACGCTTTTGCCATTTTACGTGCTTATAGATCTGGGCCACTTTAATTTAATGAACCGACCGCATTGAAAATTATGAAAATAGCCCCCCTGAAACACACAAATGAGCAAATGGATGGTTGTACATTTGCATTTGTATGGAATTGGATCAATTTGGTGCTGGGTACATCTGCTAGGCAAAAATGTGAGTTGCATTGGAATACTTTTCTAATTATAAATAAATTAGATTTTTATTTGGAGTATATGGCGCTGTGGTAAAGCGAATGGCCTGCGGAAAATCTAATAAGAAACACGAATTTTGGTTAGGTTGTTCGCTGGCAATATGAGGGGGCGTGAGAACATATTTCTCTATATCGTTGATTATGACAGAAATCAGGCAACTGTATTTCGGTGAACTCGTCATTGGCAGAAATGAGATCTGGGATCACCTAAATGGAGCCTGCTTGACTCCTACGTTGCAGCAGCATTAAGATACAGGCGCTGAATTGTTGCAGAGGATTTTTAAATATTATTATATTAAAATAATAAGCTCTGTCTGTAAAATCATTTTTACTGCAGGAAACGATGGCCCCGTGTTTAGTAGAAAGAAGATTAGGCTGATGTATTTTATACCACGCCTTAGTATACTTTTAAATAAGTCTTTTATTTTCGAAAAAATTTGTTATTACTAATGATCAGTATCCACTTTAACAAAACAGCTGATAAAACAAAAATCTCTATACAAAAAAAAAAAACTAACAAATTTTTTGTGTCAAAATTTGTTTGGGGATTTTTGTTTTGGCAGCAATTTTGTTGAAGTGGATACTGAGTTTAAGGGAGGCAAAAAACACAACAAATTACAGATAAATAAAATCAACTATTGTACTTATATTACTATTAGGTTACATCCAATTTTTTAGAAGTATAAAGATTCAATTTAATTGCACACTTATATAAAGTACGTAATGGACCATAGTAGATATCAAAATGTATTTTTCACCTCTGAATGCAAATCAATTTTTGAGTATTCCCTGTTTCGTGTTGTTCATAAGATATTTGGATAAGAGAGTATTATACGAGTTATGCTAACCATATTATATTAACTAAAATAATTAACTTAACATTAAAACCAAACGCAATGTTTCGATTTTGTTAAGAACCAAATTATTGATTGTAATGTAAAAATTTGATTTTTTTAAGAAAATTAGTTTTACCCAAATTTAAATAATTCTAAAAATATTCTTTAAATTAAAAAAATTCAGTCTTAACCTTTATAATAGACCCATGTGTCCTCTAATTAACTATTTTTACAGTTTTTAGACATCAACGTGATTTTTAAAGCTAGAGTCCAAGAATATGTTTTTTTGAAAGAACCCTAATAAAGAAGTATCCATTTAACCAATCCAATAAGAGTGAATCTTTGGTCAAAATTAAGGTTTGAATCAAGTTGCTTTTTATGTATAGTATTAGTATTTATGTAAAGTAGTATAGTATAGTAATAGTATATAGTATAGTATATAGTATAGTAGTATAGTATTTATGTAAAGGAAAGCATAAGTTAAAAAAAAATGGTTTTATTTGGAGCAAGGAGTCTTCTTTTTTTTATTACTCATACGCAGAGTTGCTATATTTATATATTGATTTCATTTAAAAACAATTTTAAAAGTGTTTTATTCATATGAAGTAAAAAAAATTTTAAAAGTGTTTCTATTCATATGAAGTATTGTGCCGAAATAATATTTTATGTCATCTGGAAAGAGGAATAAAGTTGGCGTTGTTTTATTACAAAATTCTATGGAAACATTCGACTGACTGAACCAACCAAACATTTTTCTGGTCTCCCATATTTTGAACATTAATTTGGAATTTTTGATAATTTAAATTTGTCATTTATCGTGGGACAGTCACTATGGGAATGTCAACTAATATTTATTAAAGATTTCGATAAAAAAATTTACAGGTGGTGCACGTGTCGTATGAGCGATTTTTTACGAAATATTAATTCAGCATGCTGTACTTAGATGAGATAAAACTTATTTTAGCACAAAACTTTATATATAAATAGCGAAGCTATACACAAGCATGCAGCTTTTAAAGCAGTTTGAGTTTCCTTCTTACAAAAAGTCACCCTTTCATTCACTATTACACCCTAATTTACTTACATACTTTTCGAAATAGATGCACAAGATGAAATAATTTACAATTTAAACTGAACTTTATACTGTTTAAAGCAGTTTGAAAGTGTTTTATTCATATGAACTAAATGGTTAATGGATCCCAAAATTGATTTTTTTAATTTATAAAAAAGACTAAATTTTTACCAATTTTTTAATGCGTTTGTTATTTTATTGTTGTTTTTTTTTACGCACTAAATCCCCTCAACTCAAAAGCCAGAACCGAATTTTCTTAAAATTCTAGCTTATATCCAAAGAGTACAAATCACTTCGTCAAATCTAACAATCGAATGAGATATAGTTTTTTCTGCAATTTTCTCACCACACACATTTTTGTCCAAGAAAACGGCGGCGAAATGGTATCGACTTGTACATGTGCCGAGTTCAAATTAAATGCGTGTGCTGGCTGCGTCAGCTGCGTGTCATGCCAGGCACGTTGACAATGCTGATGACGTGAGCCCGGGGAGGGTTAAGAGCAGGCGGGGGGGCATTTCATAAGTATATAGCATTAAAGCGACATTAACATTGAGTTGGATGGGCTGCGATACGTTTTTGAATGTGCAAATATTGCATTGACTGCGAGAGTTATCGCTGCTCATCATAGCCCGAAATGCGAACTTCGAATTTTGAAGTCGACCTTGCGACCATTACTGAATTCTGATTTCGGATGTGGAGAATTGGCAACGAGTTGGTACTATAAATATGGGCAGCACCCACAGCAGCCACATACATACCGTTATCACTGGTCGAAGGAGCAACATGAAGTCACAAGTTAAATCCACTTTGATATTATTGCTGGCTTTGGTGGCTCTAGCGCAGGCCAGGCCCCAGCGTCGTCAGGTGAAGAGTCAACGGCAAGTGGAGTATGCCAGCACACCCTACCCAGCGGCAGGTTTTCGTCCCAGAATAGCCTTTGATTTGCCCAGCCAACAGCAGCCCAAACTGGAGACAGAACCATTGACCACCACCAGCACCGAAACTTCTAGTTTGGACGAAGAAGAGACGGAACCTTTAACTACCACTGAAGTGGAGCAGGAATTGGATGTGAGCTTGCGTACACCGGCCAACACCTATGGTGCACCCAATGTGGAGGATACTGTAGAGGTGGTGGCCCAACAGGCTCCCACACGAGACTTTCAGCCACCCGTACTCGATGCTGTGGAAGATTTTGCCGCTGATGGGCTACCTACTGAGCAGCAGCCTGTTGCTGATGTGCCTGCCCTGGGTCAAGAGGAGCAGCCGGCAGCTGAGGTTGAGCTTAAGGCGGCCACTACTCCAGCCAATACTTATGGACCACCAGCTAGTACCTATGGAGCACCCGAGCTAAGTGAACCGGACAATGAACTAGATGTGGACGAGTCACAGGTGGAGCTGGTCGAAGAACAAGATGAACAGGCAGCTATAGCAAATGAGCTGGCCAGTGGTCGTCTTATACTTTTGCCTTTGGGTCCGGGAGGAGCTCGATTTGGACGTCTTATTTTAGCTGTTGAACAACCCCGTCAGAAAGCTACACGCAGTGAACGTCTGCGTAGGATCTGAACACACCTGACTTAATGGAAATCTTTGAAATGAAATAAAAACATGAAAATTAAACTCAATATTTAAGCGTTTGGTTTGTGTTGTCTTGAACAGGAAATGTAGGTTCCAAGCTGACGCATGACAAGGAAATGGAATTGGCTATGTCAGAGAGTGAATGCCGTATATCCTCTTCCTTTGCATGTGGGTGTGTGTGTGTGTGTGCGTTTGCCAAAGGAAGTTGTTTCAGCAAAATTGTCGTGCATGGTTCATTGCATTGTTTATGCCAAATGATTCGAATTGGGGTGGGCGGAGATGACTTGACTAGGATATATCCTAATTGATGCTTTGTGCTGTTTATTGTGATGTACGCCAACAGGAAACAGGATGTCTAAACTTTGACAAAGAGTTTGGTGAGGCGCAAAATCAAGTGAAAACGAGATAAACAAGTTTTCCAAACTAGCCAAAAATTAGATAATGCAAGGACCAAGATTTTTACTCAATTTTTATAGATAGAAACAGCATCTGAATGATCTTGTTCCCCATTGTAATCCCCTAACAAGGGCACTTTATCTGCGCAACGCGACAAAAAAAATACTTGTACAAAAGCTTTTGCCATATTTGTATACTTTTTTCACTGTGGCAGCCCCCCCACTCAAACAGATGAAAATCTAGTGCGTAGCATCCCATTTTGCACTGCATCGCTACGTTACGCTACGCGACCCCTGGCCCGCCCGCAAAGAGGCAACTATGTATTTTTTGGGGGCCATTTGATCAAATGGAAAGAAAACTTTTCTCATTACTCATTGCCAAGCCAAGGCAAACAAACCAACCAACAAACCAGCGCAACTAACGGCAGTCAACAGCTAAGAGTCAACATGGCAGCAGGATGGGAGGATGCTGGCTAGGTGGGGATTTATAACAGTACACAGCTGCAGCAGCTAGCAGTAGCTGGCAGTAACTCGCATGGTTTTTTTTTGCTGAGTAATCCCACGTATGTATTTGTGTTACCAGCCTCCCACTGGGCCAGCCCCCTACACACACAACCCAAAAAATGTTGTCAAAAAAAAAAAAAACAACCAAGTGGCAGTGGGGCCAAAGAGTCAATTAATCATTAGCCAGAAACAAGTTTGTTAAAGATATAAAAAGTAGTTTATGGCTAATCAAATATGCCATTTATATTGGGGGAAAACTAATTGAGAAATGCAAAATAAGGAATATACTTTGAAATTATTTCTGCCTCTGCTTAACTAAATTCACTAAGCTTCTTGTCTTTACATACAAATTTTAAAATATATCATGATAACTGCCCTTGAAAGTATGCTATGATTATGTATGTTAATAACAAAAGGCAATCAAATTTAACTTTTTTTAGTTTATTAAAGGAATGCTGGGGATTTTAAATAATTTATGTGCGCTTACACTCATCGGTTTGGTAAAATGCTCCATCACGTCTGTGTAATTGTAATTTGGGTCTATATTTGGTAAAAAGTGATATTTTGACCATTTTATGGCATGTTTTGTAAGCTGCCAATACGTTTGTTAAGACTATTCTTGATATTATCGTAAAGTACTATTCCTTAGCTTTAAAATAAATTATCCCAGATAATTGTGCGGATTTTTTCCAACGAAGAAAAACCATTTTGAATACATATGCTAGAATTTAAGTGATCTGTCTTGATTGATTGATTGTATGTATGTTTAGAAGAGTTAAGCGATTCTGACAACTTGTACTCACACTGAAATTCATTTCTACTTCACAGTAGTGGGATTGCTGAATCTGATGTGATTTTGTGGCTAATAAACCTGCAAAAAACACGGCCACTTTTGGCCTAAAAATAAGAGATGACTTTATCTGCGTACCCGTGATTTAGTAACTGTGATTGACCATATCGGCGTAACTGTGATTAAGTCACAGTGACTGGCAGTCATCAAATCACGCTGTTACTTCAAATATGCAGTCACTGTGTGATTTAATGATTGCCAGTGACCGTGACTTAATCACAGACATGCCGGGTTGTCTCATCCCTAACTTAAAGTGTTCAGCCACACACACACGTACATACATTTCCGAGAATTCAGTCAAATTATTTTTTTCACAAATGGGACCGCCACAGCACGTCTTTGACTGGCATATTGTGAGAGTGAAATGTTAAAAGAACTTTATTTGTGATTTGGTTAAAAAAATGAAGAAATTCAAATAAGTGCAACTTTCCCTTGTATTCACAGTGCCATTGTATCTCCATACGAACAAAATAATACACAGATATACGGTTTCAGATGCAAATTGAATTCCCTTGCTTGAGGTTGTGTAAAATAACAGTCCAGTCTTTTGTTGCGGATGGGAAAAAGTGTCGCCATCCGTACATGGGCATATGGATACATTTTTTCTTCATAATAATGAAATATTTTAAACCATCAAAGTGCAAAAATAAATTCTATGCTATGAAATATAATATGAAATATTTTAAACCATCAAAGTGCAAAAATAAATTCTATGCTTGCCAATTTATTTTTAGAACCGAACCCCATCAATAAGAAAACAGGGTTAGGTTCGGGTTCGGGTTCTCGTGATTATTTTCAATGGGGGTTCGGTTCCCGGTTCGATTCAGGCATCACCAGAACCTGAACCGAACCGGTTCTAAAGGGTTCGGTTCCGGACCGGTTTGCAGCCCTGGTTACAGCAAAGATTATTGTATAAATTTAACATTAAGTGGCGTTGCCTTAGCTGCCAACGATTCAACCGAGTCCCGGCACCTAGAACTCCTTTAAGACTTCCCATAGTGATCTGTTGCTGGTTGGCTTAACAGCCTTTTGACATCAGCCCACAAATTTTTGATGGAACTGAGGTCTGCTGACTGCGCAGGACACTCCAAAACTTTTTACACCATTTTTCTGAACTATTCCTTTGCATTCTTATTGGTTTGCTTGGGGTTAATGTCTTGTTAGAAGACCCATACTAGTGGCATATTCTTCGGAGGGTAGCAGCACATTTCTCTGAGACATGTGCCAACTATTTGCACTGACGTTGTTAATTAATGATCCTTTTTGAGCTCAGTTGCCGCCTTAAAATGATGCCTTCTGCTCTCGCTGATAAACCTTTTGGCGGTTACTATGAAAAAATGCGAAAAGTGGTGCTATTATTTTAAAAAAATTACGATTTGAAAAATCGTAGCCATAATTGTTTGCTTTTTTAATCAATTAGAAATTGTGTTATAGTGGTGCTATTATTTTTTCACCAACTATATGATGTAAGGTGCATTAAGCAGCCATAAATCTGATGGGGATCCCTGGTTGTAAATGTTGCTGCTTCGCCTATTAATTAGATTTCTTTCTAAGAATTATTCCCAGTATTTCTGTAACAATCAGCTATTGACGATTCCTAATTCAAACCAATATTTAAACAATTATATACCTTAGGAGAATATTGTATGTCTTTACTCAAACTTATAAGGCAATTCTTTTAAATACGTGTGGCTGTACTTAAACTACGGTGTACCGCAATTTTGGTGTTGAAATTTTGCAATGCTGCGCCCACTGTGCCTTTGTTTTCACATAACCGCTCCCTTTTAACTTGTTAGTTTGACTTTTTAGGCTCATTCCTTTTTTGTGTGTGTATACAAAAACTAGTTGAACCTACCTTCCAGATCGACCACTCGTCCTGAACGCTTCAGAGCACGCACTGCCTCATCATGGGTAGCCTCACGTAATTCCTCGCCATTGACCGTAAGTATGGCATCGCCCACATAAAGTCCCTTAGCCTGATCGGCGGCCATGCCACGAAATATTTTTGAAATGAGTATGGGCATACGATTCTCGCGTCCACCTTTAATTGAGATGCCCAGGCCATTATTGTCCGACTTGATAATGCGCACATGACGCTTCTGATTGGCCACATGATCAGGTACGTCGCACATATCCATGCCACCGACATCGTTGGCATTATTGTTATTATTCAGGCAGAGATCACGATCGACATTGTCATTGGTGGTAGAGCCATCCAGTTCGGTGTCGGGCAGAGTCAGGCCCTGTAATGAGGCAGAGTTGGGCAGGGAACCGTTTGGTAGGCCACCAGCTCCGCCACCACCACCGCCGCCGCTGTGATTGCTGCTGCAGAATGGAGAACAATTCGATTATGAAAGAATTCCATACCAAGTTATCTTATATTTACCCCAGTGTGCCATTTAGTGTGGTTGATTGTCCATCGTTCGACTGTTGTATACTCTCGTATGACTCATCCAAACTCACGGCCAAAAAGTCCGTTTCCAGCGTGACAAGTACACGATACCAGGATCCACGTACACGCGTCTCCATATTACCGCAACGCATGCCGGAGGGTGAGGGTGAATGCTGTAGCGGTATGGGCTGCTGTGCCGCCGGCGGGGCACGTCCCAAACTCGACGATTCCACCATGACGACAAACTAACCACTTATGGATGGCTAATAAGGCTCTACATGTCCAGAACAAAGCAAGGCTGTAAAAAGGGAAAAGCAAAATATTGTACACTTGGAAAAAAAAGTTTTTTTTTATTAATTTTCTTTATTCTCAGCATTTTCTTATAGGCTGATCAATGGGCTTTCTCAATCCTTCCCTGACTTTTTCAAGTATTTGAAGAACTGCAGCAAGATCATGTAGTCCTTGTTTCCGGGCAGCTGCATTGCTGCATGAACTAGCAGAAAACATCATCACCTTGCAATTTGGATAGTTCCGCTGCTTGCAGTCTTTGAGCCCTTTCGCCTTTCAATTCAAATGGAAGAAGTGACCGTCCAACCGTTCTATTACTTTTTTTAAAGGCAAAGTTCTAGTACCGTTTATCCATTGCGAATGTCTTCTTTCAAAGTTCTTATAAGTGCTATTACATTTAAGCCAATTATAATGCAAATTGTTACAAAATTGGTGGCTTTTTGCTTTAAAATATTTTCATCAACATTATTGCACGCATGCAGTTCAAAATATCTTTGAATTGCCTTCTCTCGTTCGTGCCGGCCCCCTCTCGCTATTCCACACAGTAAACAAATCGACGTTGGAAAAAATGAGGTAACCTAATAAAAATGCAAATTGCGCCAAAGAGGAAAAAGAGGAAATTAAGACCAATACCTGTTAACTCAGAATTGACAACGCTACAACAAACACTTGGACAAACACATAAACAATTCTAAACTCTTTTACATAATCCTTTCCAAAGTTGAAATTTGTTAATAAAAATCCAGCTTTAGAAGCGCTTATAAAACGACAAAATATTAGAGCAAACCTGCGAAATCAGTGTTCATGACTTGTTTTCTTCTATTCTTCTTTTGCCATCACAAAATATTAGAAACAAAACTCAATGCAAAAAATTTACAAAACTTATGCAACAGCGTGACCTAACGGCTGTTTATGGGACTGTTAAATTGTGCTAATTAGAAAACTTTTAAAAAAACAATATAATACCAAGATGGTGTTTTTTTTCCCTAGTGGATTGTAGGGGAAGGGGATGAATATTTATAAGCATGAATCAGTCTTAAATGTAAACAGTAGATAAAAATTAAAGTCTTAAGATCAGAATGATGAGGTATTACTTCGATCATAGAAGAAAATTAACCGCTTTCAATATTTTCCGAATTTATGTCATTTTCTAAGACAAAAGCTAGTGGAAAAAATTTAAAAAAATTACATTTTTGGAAATTTAAGCTTAATATCTCGAAAACAATTGAATTTAAGTATAAAGTGCATTAGACTTATTTGTACGCCTGTTTAGGGGCAGCAAATTTGTATCTAACATTTTCAAATAGGTGTGGTATAACGGAAGCTATGGCGAAATATGTAAAACCGCTGAAAAATCAGCTTTAAAAAAATAGAACATAGTGTAATAAGTAAGCTTTAAAAACAAACAAATTTAATATAAGATTTGATGGGCGCGATGACAAAAGATTTCGCTGAAAAAAATGATACTTGGAGTACATATCGTATGAGTAATTTTAAATTTATGAAAAATTACAATATGAATTATTCTAGTAATGAACTAAATGGAAATCGAGTTTTAGAAAGAAGAGAATTTTCAGTCCTAGAGGTGATAAAAACTGTTATAATATGTTTCGACAACATGAAATAATTTTTTATTATTTATTTAATTTAATTCAACAAAGTCTTAGATATAACTAATATACAAAGTTAAGGCCGAATCTTCCACGACCAGAACTTAAGGTCTATTTCTTTTTGTTCCGATACGGTACCTGATTTTTATTTCGGTATACCGACGTAATGTAAAAGTATAATTTATATAATATATGAATATTTCTCTTCATCAAATGGGTAAAATACGAGTTTTTGGTAAAGGAAGAGAATATTGAGGTCCTTAGAGGTGGTAAAGAATGTTATAATCTGCTCCGACTACACAAAATTGTTTATATAATGAACTCTGGAGAGACCACTTTTCTATTCTCTTAATTTGTGAACAAAAATAATTTCAAGTATAGTACTACGATTTTTTGGAGAAGTAAGGTTAATTAAAAGTAACCTTGTAGAATAAGATGATCCATATTTAGAAACTTTTTATAAAATTAGAGATGCGTTCGGTTTACTTTTCAAAATTAGTGGAATGGAGGTATAAATATTTGCTACAAAGAATGCGAATGAATACAAGTTGTGATATTTAGAACGTACTTTAAAACTTTTATCTCCAAACTCCGGTGTACATTTAACAGGAGAAGACGAAGGAGGAACGAAGCTCAAGAAGAGAAAGGAAGCAAAACCCGAAGAGGCCTTGGCTCTGGAGCCAAACTAGAAGGTACCCTTCGATGCCATACCCAAGGGCAGCTTCAAGTTCGATGACTTCAACGAGAATGAAGCCAAGTCCATTTCCTACTTCTTCGACAAATTCGATGCCGAGATTCTAGTTCTTCGAATACATGTAGAACCAAGAGCTGTCCAAGGTGTTAATCACCGGCATGTTCCAGCGTCTGGACACTATGCGCAAGCAGAACTTCGCCTCGCTGTGCCTATTCGGTGAGGACGGCAAAAAGCACCATCTTCGGCGTGTGGATGTGGCGATGACAGAAACTAGACTTCACTCTGTCGCCCGTCTGTCAGATTGAGTACGAGTTGTGCGACTGAAAAAAAAATTGGATGACAAGAGCGAAGAGACCAAGAAACTGGTCACCCAATACTTGTTCTGGTCCGGTACCGACTAAGATGGTCGCAAATTTAACCAAGGCAAGTTCTTCCAATAAGTTAACCCAGCTACAAATACTTAGAGATTTAGTAAGCAGCAGCAGGAAAAAAGAGCATAACATGTTTCCTCATTTATCCAACTAAGTTCCAACTGATATAATACCATTCAATGGAGAGACAGATGCCTGGTTTGATTTTGTTTTGTTTAATTGCTCACTTTCTGCATTTTGTCATCTGAAGAATACTTGTTTTGGTAAATATTTCTAGGCATATAAACATATAAATCAAGAACTAGTCTTAAATCTGAACATGCCTTCACCTCTAAGAACTTATCATAAAACAGCTATAAAAAATATTAAACAAAAAAAATATGTTTAGCTTTTTTGTAATTTTTATTAAAAATTTTCTTGAAATGCTATGCAAATCTTTGATTCATTTAAAAGTACATAAATTTACAACAAAGCCTCATAAGTGTTAGACACAAGACATTTACCTATTTTAAAATCAAATAAACTTCCAACTGTTCATAAATGAAATAAACAACACATAAAAATAGGCAACACTGCGTATGAGTAATATAAAATCCCTAAAGCTTGCTCGTGCCAGTAAAAACCTTCTGTTTTACGACTTAAACATTTTTAAACAAGAAAAGTTGGGTTTAGTGTACATGCGCATAATTGGGCATCAAATTGATTGAAAAAAGTTAATTTAAGCAAATACTATTGAGTCTCAAATTGTCAATTGTGTTCATTTAGACAACAAGAGTTGACAATGGGGGCAACGGATATCAAATTAAATGTCCGACCCTGGCAACCGCATTCTACACCAAACCCAAACATACAGACAGCATTTGTCATTGTTTTGCTTGTCCAAGATTTATTGCATTCCATGTGGCAGACGAAGATGATGACGATGGGTAAGAAGGGAAGAGAAGTAGGCGAACAGCAGGCAACACCAAATAGATGAATGCAAAACGCAATTCCACATCCTTCCACATCCTTGGCATCGGCATGCAGCGGCTGCAATTACGCATCTTGTCGCCGCCGCGGGGACTTTTTGTCTGATTTTGTTTTTGACAAGTGCGACGAGTGCAGACAGACACATCCTGCCTGCCTGCCTGCTTGCCTGCCTGAGTATGTGTGAGTGCCATTTGTATGTACATTTCCGCTTACGCTTCAACAGGAAGTAATTTTGCTGCCGCTTCAACGCTGCTCCGCCTCTGCCAGGCCAGCTCCCCAAAGTTTACTGTTTACTTTGCAATTTATTGTGCAACATTTGTAATTATTATTGCTATGTTGCCTACTTCTTGGCACTGCTCCGACTGGCAAAAACTTTTCACCATGCTTGAGACGACGCTGACAACACACACTCATAATTGTAAGTAAACACAAACAAATACCCAACCAAAGTACAGCCACATTCGAGGTGGGTGGCGAAAAGTCAAGCAAAAGTCGGCAAAAAAAAAACTTCTGGAAGCAACGAAACTGATGGGCTGGGGGTAGCAGGTGTAGTCTTTTGCAACATGACAGACTTAAAGGCAATTTCAAGGGGTTTCAGTAGTGCACAAATTGAATTTAGAGTGTTTGGAAAAGAGCTTGGGCGATTTAAAAAAAATATTCACATGTGTTTTGGATACTTTAAAGTGTTTTCATTCGTAAGTAGAGTTGATATTATAAGTAAAAACTATTATTGACAAACAAACCTTATCTAGCTTTCATTTCACAGCGTTAACCACAGTTGGCGAACATTGAGTTAAGAGTGCCCTGCGGTACTCTTTGCAATTCAACTCCAACCTGGCTTAGTATTTTATTTAATATTGCATTATGACTAGAGATATGAGCTTTTACGGAGCTTAGCTTTTTATTTTTTTTAGAAAATTGCGTTGAAAATGTTTTTCCATTCTAAGAACCGATTTCTTATCATCTAGATAGCTGCGATGTGTGTAATTAAACTTAATTTTACTCTGTTATTTTGTTAGTTTATGTGGCAGAAAGTGCTATGTAGGAGATGAGAAATCTGCCCTTAATTTTTATTGTCAGCCTACAAGTATGCAATTATTTTAGATTTTCCAAAATTAAGGGGAAAAACCTTTTGAGAATAATTTATTAAAATGATATAAACAAATATTATTACCAGTTGTAAATCTTGAGTTTTTCGGTATATAAAAAACGTAAAATTTCCTAAAAAATATTTTTACTATTTTTATTTTTTAATTTATTTTTTTTAGCTTTTTATCGAACATAGATTGAAAATATGAGTAAAAATCCTCGACTTGGTATGCGGTCAAAGTCGGTAACTGCTTGGTTTAATTACTCATAAATGACTTATCAAATTATGCCAAGTAAGTCCGCATTTAGTCGATGAAATTAACATTATGAAGTTCTTCCTAAAATTTTTGTTTGTGGGGAAGAGGTGAAGAGAGGTAGCGAAATTTGGTTCAAATCTAAATAGTTTTTTAAACAAAAATCATAAAATAGTAATACATTTTTCAAGATACCTTAAGTTCATTTCATTGTCCAATATTAAAGATATTCAAGGTGCTCTAATGGGGAAGCAAAATTCTTACCGACCAGGAAATACAAAAGTTTTTAATTGAAATCAAATGAATAATCGGTCACTTCCAATCTAAGAACTTGACTGCATTATACTGACTCAATATTCTAATGGACTAGGGAAACATGTAACCAAAAATCAGAATTTAGAACCGTTATAAAGCAGCCACCTTCATTTGGACAACGGTAATGTGCCACAACCAGTTTTAATACTTTGTAGCAAAGGTACAGATGAGTTTTGTGCAAATGTGTGTTACAGCCAGAAGGAAGCATCTGCGACCCCAGAAAGTATATGTAGGTTTGTTTATTATTCTCATCCCAAATAATGCTCTATATGTGACATAAACTTAAAATTAACCAAGTAAATTTTACTTGTATCTGACACATATCACCTTTTTGGAATGGATGATAAATCGGGCCTTAAACGTATTCAGATCATGCTCAAAATTATCGGAGAGTTAAAATTAAATTATTGACTCTCTTTCCCTCTCAACCGACTGCCTTGAGTAGTTGCTCACTCAGCTCACCATTAGCATGAGTATATGAGTAGATTGGCAATGCCTTGTCAGATATTTTGCTTTGACCGCACATAGTGTGTCTGCTCTGTGGACACCCAAATATATATATTCTTGATCAGCATCAACAGCCGAATTGATGTTGCCATGACCATATGTACAAATAGATCTGACAGAAGATAAGAGCTAAAGACTGGAAATATATAGGACTTACTCCTATATAGGACTACTCCTCCTAATTGCAGGCAGATCAAGGTATATTTTAAATATTTTCCACGCCCTCTGCCTTCCTCCTAATTTAAAAAAAAAACGCCTCATATTTCCCACAATTTTGAAGACATATTTTGAAAAAGTACAGCCTTCCTGGTATACAATTATAATTAAATTATCTGCACTGATTTCAAATGTGGCTTCGGTAAAGCTCTATCGGTTCTTCAAGATATGGCGAAAAAACTTGTATACTTTTTGCACTTTTTGATGGCCCTACCTGGCACAATTTTCTGAATTTATAGAGTTTTTGAGACAAAGCACCTATCAATGCAATACAAATAAAGCCAAAAAGGACAGAATTGGACTTTAATGTCAGACCATGCAAGATTTATAGAAATTTTTCAAAATAGATCATCCACTTTAAGCCAGTGCGGTTGTTTGATTCCTATGGAAGTTTTTTTTGTAATTATAAAAAAATTTGTTTCGATACCATTTTGATTTAAATTGTTTATTGTTTTTTTCCTGTCGAAGTTACACCTCTATGGTTCTACATTTGTAGCTGAGATCGGAAAACCATTAATATTAAAAATTAAGGTTGTCCGATGATTCAGTAATTTTATGGGGATAATGCTTTCTTTGTGTTCATAGAAGTATTTTTTTCTACAAAGTTCTGCATTCCAATGAATCTTTGAAAATAGACGACACGAGCTATTACAGAAATGGATTTTTAATACCATAAATTGATATAAAGTTTAATATTCAGTGGATACCAAATGAACAATTTTAGCATTTGGTTAGAAACTTGAAAAAAAAAGAATTGGTCGCGAACATTTGTTTATATTATTTTGGAATTTTGAAACAACGCAATGTCTGGCAACTCCGAGGCCAAGTCCGAAAAATAAACCCACCGATATTTTGGGAACAACAATATTTGACTTGTTTGTTTTCAGAATCAAATCAAAACATTAAAAGTAAATTTAAATAATAAAAGTAGCTTTTTGTATTAAATTTAAATCGAAACCTAAAGAGCTTCAGGAATTTTTGTATAAATTTTAAATTAATTTTGTGGCACTAAATCCCCTTTATGCATTAAGTGTGAGCTTAAAAAAGCAAACAATTAAAAAAAAGTCATAAATTTTCTAGTAAAAATAACAATAAAAATTGATTTTATTGTAGCTTATATTTTTAGTTGTCTTTATTTGCATATATACATATTCAATTAATGAGAAATTCTATTTAAATTCACAAATCTCTGCTTGTTCCCCCCACGTTTTTTCCTCTTTTATTAATGTCAACTAATTAGAGGCGCAACTGTGGGGCAACAAACTAAAATCAAACCAAAATATTAGTATGCCCCGGGGGGCTTTCAAACTATTCGCACGGATGTGTGTCAACGAACGCCCAGGCAATTGCAGTTTTTTTTTTTTTTATCCTTTCTATTATTTGTATTCCTTTGGCCGGGCTAATAAGAGCCGACGAGCCGGACGTCGCTTGTCGTCGTCGTCGTCGTTGCCATTTTTCATGCTGCGCTTTGGCTAATTTAATGCTGGGAGGCCATAAATTATGCGCCCCAAAAGTAGGCAGCTCCAAAAAATGAAAGCTGGGAAATGGCAGCAGCTGCTGTAGGACACAGCCACTCACACTCACTCACTCACTTACACACACATGCACATGGAAGTTGCATTCAGTTTGGGAAATTTTTTATGCGCGTTTCGCTGTAATAACTTTTTTTGGCGCCGCTTTAACAGCGTTTTTTCGCTTTGTTTTTGTGCCAATTTTTTTTAATGCAAAATGTGTGAAGAATTTATCTGCATGTGTGTGTGTGTGTGAGTGTAAGGGTTTTTTTGTATCGATATATAAAGCAGAGCCAGGCGTTGCGAGCCAATGTGAAATGGCCATAAATACGTAAAGCGTTTCGCCTTCGAGAGTTTTGCCCCAACAGGCCACGCTGCTGAAATATATTGCCTCTGTGTGTGTGTGTATGCGTGTGCAATGCGTAAGTGTGTGGGTTTGTGGCGGCGCCATCAAAAAGTCATAAAATCATAATTTGTAAACGAGAATTTATTTCAAAAAAGAAAAAATATTTATGGTTAGCTTCTTCTTGCGCCAAGCTTGCGCGGAATTTGCGCTGTTGCTGTGTGGGCGTCGCTTCATTAGAGAGAAGGGGGCAAGTGGCAAAACCTTAAGTCTGCTGTGTGCTGTATGTTATCCTCTTTGCATAAAATCTATCATGATAAAGCCAGATTGTTTATTTTATGGTTTTTTTTTTTGTTCGCCTTTGTTTTGACTAAAGAAGACAGATGATTGCCCAAGAGGCAATAATAATTTAAAGCAATTTTGATCAATATCATAAATAAATGCTGCTTTATATTTGAAATTTATTGTTTTTTTTTTAGGCGTAGTATGGAGAGCTTTAATACTTATTTGTTACATTTTCGAGCAGTTTGAGAATATGTGGGTTACTGGTTGTTAAAAAGGAATTTGAGGTATAATGGAAAAGTCTATTGAAACTAATAAATAAAAAAAAAAGAAAATAGAAGGCTAACATCGGCAGTGCCGATGTTTTAAATACCCTTGCAGTTTTTGAAAGGCGCTACCATTGATAACAAAAAAAGATTTTCCTCACTAGAATTATGTTTTAGACCAATCGTTCCTATGGCAGCTATATGCTATAGTCACCCGATTTCGATAAATTTTTTCAGAATTGTGTGGATGTACCACGATTTGTGACGCTAGGATGGAAAACAAAAAAGTTTTTCCCACTAGAACTAGTTTTTGGACCGATCGTTCCTATGGCAGCTATATGCTATAGTCATCCGATTTCGATAATTTTTTTTCAGAATTGTGTAAAAGTATATGAAACTAATATATACCACGATTGGTGATGCTACGATGGAAAACAAAAAAGTTTTTCTCACAAGAACTAGTTTTTGGACCGACCGTTTATATGGCAGCTATATGCTATAGTCATCCGATTTTGATAAATTTTTCCAGAATTGTGTGGAAATATATAAAACTAATATATACCACGATTGGTGACGGTAGGATGGAAAACAAAAAAGTTTTTCTCACTAGAACTAGTTTTTGGACCGATCGTTCCTATGGCAGCTATATGATATAGTCATCTGATCTGTCCGATTCCGACAAATGTGCAGCGTATTTGTATTTAAATTTTATTTTAAGACTTTTTGCAAAGTTTGGTCAAGATAGCTTTAAAACTGAGGGAGGAGTTAGCATAGAAACAGACGGACAGACGGACGGACGGACAGTCGGACTGACGGACAGACGGAAATGAACTCAGCTCGTCATGCTGATCAAGAATATATATACTTTATGTGGTCGGAAATGCTTCCTTCTATGCTTTACAAACATCGTGACAATTTTAATATACCCTCTGCAAGGGTATAAAAAGGCTACACAACCTCGGGCTAAATAAAAGTTGATTTTCTTAGCTTTGTTTTCTTTAAAGCTTTGTATAAATCAAAAAGCAACAGATAAAAGGCAGAGAAAATGATTGAAAATTCAAATACTTGGCTGGTTCGTTCTAGTGTACATATATTAAAAACTTATAACAACTTTTAAAATGTACTAAAGATTAATCTTAATCAGGCGTACATGTCGTATGAGCAATATTATAATATTTCGCATATGCAACACGATAAATCGGTTATAAAAATAACGATTTTGAGGCATAAAATTGATTTTTCACTTAAAAATTTTAAGCTCTGATTTTCATATATATAAATAGCTATAAGTATAAGTATACCCACTAAGCAAGCACTCTTAACTTTTGTATTTTTTTTTGATTATATTTATTTACCCCACACAATGCGTTAAACTTCGATTATGCCACACACACACACATGCAAACCCAACCACATCACCTTCCAAGCCCAAGAGCACACACCCACAACCCACAACAGAGGCATACACATGTCTTGACGCTTGGCCTTGATGCCAAGCCAATGCCACCAGCATCAGGCCTCACCTCTCCTGCCAAGCGGTGTGCCTCTTAATCATTCTTAACAATGCTCCCGCGCTTGGCGTCGACAACAACGATGTTGGCATTAAGCTCTTAGCTCCTGAGCCCGCTCAACTGGTGGAAATCGATATACATATACATATAAATTGCGCACTAATGATCTTTAAATACACATAATGCGCAGAACATGCCACATAAGTTGGTTTTCGGGTTGGTGGCAAAGGGGATGATGGTGGGGAAGTCTATAACATAGTTGGGATGGGTGTTCTAGTCATTTAGTTAGCCAAGTTTTTGTTATATTTGTAATGCGAGAACTGAACAGAAAGTCAAATAGGCTGAGCTGGGCTGCTGTGGTTAATTGAGCCCCGTTTGCACTTGCAAGGCATTTACTTAAAGACTCTAACTACACTTACACATATTATCTTTAACATGACAAAGGTTTAATGTTAAATAATTAGTGAAAATGTATTTATATATTTACCTTTAAACTTATTTAATACTGTTATACATAAAACGAAATCACTGATAGAAACCACAAACAAAAAATGATTGAGAAATATTTTTAAATAGATTTTCTTAAAACTGTCTGTTCAAACTTGAACATGGTTCACCCAGACCACCGACCTCACGTAGCATTAAAGAGCATATTTTATTATGCATCCTAATTGCTCATAAACAAGTCTTGTGTAATAAATAGCGTAAGAGACAACTGTCCGGATGCACTTGACACCACACTTGAAAAGGAGCATCTGGTGGGACCCACTAGAGATGAACTGTGTGGAAAATCTATAAATCCTTGCCACTAGACCACCGCTAACATTATTCCTTATTCACACAGAGTTAGCAAAGTTAAATTTAAGGTAAGAATTACTATCAATAAAAGGTCTATTACTATCTATCTATACTATCGATCGCAAGAGCTAATCAGTACAATTAAAAGTGTATATTCTATACACAGTTCTTTTTTGTGGACCGTATTGTATTTTAATAAAGTTTTATATTCTAATAGATTCAAGCGGAGTATTCCCATATTTTCAAAGTTGCAAAAAATATTAAGGAATCCTTTCAGAACTGGTTGAATGGTGTAATTTTGCGGGCAAGTTTATGGCGTAGCTCTAGCCAAATTAAAAACAAGGTTAAAGTACATTTGCATATGCATTTTATTCGTTGGAGAGTAAACTTTGTATATTTTCCCAAAAATCTCTAGAGATTTTAGTATAGAACTGTTTTCCTTCATATATGAAGTAATGCAAATATGCTTGGTTAATAGATCAGTTGGCAAACATTAAGCAAATTAAAAGCAATCTGTTCAAGGCCTAATTCGCATAATTTGTTCGCTTCTCCTTTCTTATAATATAGTAACCGGACATTTCCTTGTCACTTCATATAGATAGTCTCTCCCTTTTAATACTCCTAACTACGCCACCTACCTTGAAACAGGACTACAATCGCTGTTACTATTATACCCTTCACTTTGAATACATAAAAAAGCACTCTGAATGAAAGATAGTCGTTATCTAAAATTGGTCGCAACCTATTTTTTCCAA
The DNA here is from genome assembly GCA_018904225.1 of Lordiphosa mommai. Lineage (NCBI taxonomy): Eukaryota > Metazoa > Arthropoda > Insecta > Diptera > Drosophilidae > Lordiphosa > Lordiphosa mommai. Next base: position 93,907 of record JAEIFT010000596.1, read on the forward strand.
GAGAAATCGCAATGATTCCAGAAATGGCTGCAACTTGAGACCCGACATAACACGAAAATAACCCTAGATGACCAAAATATATGAAAGGCACGAAAATATGCTGACCAGCATCGAGTCCTGCACCAGACAAGCACATACAAACGCGGTCCGACGGAGCTGCACAAGACTCTCGTAAAGCAGGCTGACATGCGATCTAGGATCCAACAATTACTTTCAGTGTGGCATAGCGGTTTCAAAAATTTCGCTAATTTTTAAAGCGAGAGTAGAAATGATGCATTTAAACTTTCGCCCATACTATGCATATGAAAGCGAGCAGTGTTTTCTATTCAATACAGCAGATCGAGAAGACTCTGAACATATTATAGCTAGGTGCCTAATTCTACGGTAGTACGGGCACCTTCATTTTGGGAAACAAAAACTGCAGCTTTCTTATAGACGCACAAAAATATAAAGGTAAAATATTGACGGCATCATTTTGATAATTTTTTATATATGTGCTAAGTCATGTTAATAGTATATGTCAACAATATATGGAAAATAAAAGTATTTACGTAATTAGGCAAAAATTTCTGTAGAATTTATATTAAGCATTTATGTTCAATGTACCAAACTAGTAAAGCAAATGATAAAATACTACTACTACTACAACAATATATACATACAATATATACAATAGTCAACTGACTTTAGTTCAATATGTAATCGTGTATACAAAAATCTTTAGAGATACCAATTGCTCAATGCCAAGAAAAGACCGTTTAAAAGGGCCATGGGAATCATGTGACTACAGATTTGATTATCACCGATGTTCATAAGGAATTTATTCAGTTCGATAGTTAATAAAATGGGAAATAGAAAAATGGTACAAATAAAGACAATACTACATACATGAGCTGTTTGTCATTTTTTGAAATCTGTCAAATTATTTCGATTTTGTTTAAAGATTATTAAAACTCAAAATATTCCGATTTGGCTTCCCATTAAATTCCAAATAAAATATACCGAATTTTAATGGCCAAGTGCAGCAGAAAAATTCCAAGAATATATTTTTGTATATAAGGCAAGGTATTTTTGTTTGTTCCTCAATTTTCACATTACGTTCATAAAGATCAAAAAAGACTGTCCCAAGTAGAGATGGGCGCGAGTTGTGTTGTTCTTCGTGACACTAACACGCACGGCACAACACGACGTGTTCGTGTAGCAACATGTATCTGAGAGCCAGTATACTATAGAAAGTTACGAAATCCATTTAGATTCAACAGTTCAAAAAAAATTCCATATCGCGTATGTATGAACTGTAAATTTGAAGGGAACACTTTATTATACACAAACATTTATATATGAAAGTGAGATTTGAGAGAAATATATGGATATAAATAAATATATATAGTTATTGTTTTTACATTAAATAAAGTCGTGCGTGTTGTGTAGTTTGAAATATGTCATTCGTGCTAAAGATGTTTCGGGTTGAAAATATTTGACAGGCGCCCATCTCTAGCCTCAAGTCTGTAAACCGTGGTTTACAACTACAAGAAAAAACTAGTCTAAATTTCGAACCAAACACAACCCGTACAAAAGTAGATAGGAAGGTAGTTCCGGCTGGCCCTGAAAGGGACCACTCTATTACTACGTTTATACGAATATAAAAAATCATGCTTTTTGCCCTTCAAAGTATGCTATGTTTATGAATATAAATAATTTAGGAAAATATATATATTTTAGAAGCCTTAACACATATTATTTTGTATACCTTTGACTAGTCCGACAATCTGAGCGAATGCACAATGTGGATTATGAAAGATGCTGAAATAACTGACTTTAAATTATCTCGTTAAAAAAATTATAATTGAAGAAAATAAAGTTTGCATACTTTGAGGAGATAGACCGTTTGGTACTTAGTGAGATCGGGTTTTTCTTTATGGAGATATCGACTTAATAGTCCGCAAGGATACTTGACGTTTTGGCGAATGCCAGTATATTTGTAAGGGGTCTCCTGTTGTGTTTATCTACTCTTCCGTTGCCTCGTTCTCCGCTATCTCTTCCATTTTGCGGTTACGCGTCTCTAGTAAAAAAGGTACGTGTATTGTCGCTCCCTGGCTAAGTACAACTACAACAAACATTTTTGAACATGGACAATTATATAACTTTAACAGGAACGAAAGAAATAAAATACTCTTTCTATTTGGTATCAGGGTATATAACAGCCAAGATTGACCGACTTTCTCAGATGTTCACATTGGTCAAAACAAACTTAGACGATCAATCAACATCAACAACAACAGAATTTTGGATTACCAAGTCCCAATGCAGTTTTAAAGTTGTTCAGAACAAACTTCGTCGCTGGCTGAGTTGCAAAATCATTCTGAGGACTCCGTATGACAAGCTTAAAAATAAATTCTGGCGACAAATTATTTGCAAGAGCAGGAATATTAATGATTGATGTGTCTAACATGTTGTTTACATATAATAATGTGAAATGGTATATACTTTGTAGTGTAAACATGCCTTTAGTTAAGCAAAATTCATATTCCATCCCATTCCACTTATTGTGTGTGTGTGTGTTCATATAGATACGTTATGTGGTTACCACAAAAGCCGCCACTGTGACCGATAAAAGCCAAAACAAACCTCTGAGATTTGCTTATTAGCACACTCAACTACACACACGCATACACAGAGACTCATGGCATTCCCCCACCGACCTCTGGCCCTGTCTGACAAATTATTCAGGCATTGATTAATTATGAAAATGCGTTTATATTGATAGTCGTGTGTGCTGGCCAATGTGGAAAGTGTGTTCTATGTGCGTGTGTGGCATAGCGACAGTTTGGGTGTTTTCATAACTTCAATCCCAGCACATGTAAGTATATTAAGCAATCAGCTTTTCGAAACCATATATGAAGTGTGGGAGTGAATCGATTTAGCATCAAAATGTGATCAATATACATTAGTATAAGCCCTGCTCTGCTCTGCGGTTGGCATAAAATGCTAGTTATTTAATGCTTCAATCAAATTTTTCTTACACACATACCATAAATTACAATAAGTTCATTTCAAACCCATTTTGCATAACTGCCAATTATTTACATTTACTGGCGCCCCCAACAAGTTTCCAAGTGCCAGGGGATTATTATGTACGGGTATAGCCGTAAGCAAACAACACTCGCATATGTAAATGAGTTGTCGTCGTTCAATTCCGTTCGAGCTCAAGAGTGTTGGCTAACGGCAGGTGGCCGGCCGGCCGGTCGGCCCTTAGGACAACTTCGTCGCCTTTTCCACTTATTAATTGCCTGTGTCTTGGCATAATTTCCACTCATTTGTCTGTGTTGAGAATGCAAGTGGTTTCTGCTGCCCCATTGTTTCACAAAAGTCAGGAATCTGCTCACGTACAACCCAAACTGAACTCCACTGAACTGAGCTGAAAATGGGTCTGCGTTTTGGTTGCGACGCCCTCTGACGTTGCATGAAATGCAAAATGTGATGATGCTGCTTCATTAAGTGCAATTTAAGTGCGATATTTTCTAGCTCTGCTCCGCTTCGTTGAGCTGCTGAAAGGCATCATGACAAAAGGTAAATAGAACAAGCGGGTTGGGCGACTCTGAACAACAAGAATGAGAAATGAGAAAGAAGTCCTCTAATGCAAGTAATTGCACGTCGCTCTGATTAAGTTAGCGCAATTTGGTTTTTGTCTTGCACTCTTGCTTCCCCCCCTCCTCAAAACAGAACAAAACAGAACGAGCGAAGAAACACAAAATTGCTAAGCCAAAAAGCGGATTACACTTTTCAAAAAGCGTAATTTATACGTTGAATACGAAAGTGACCTTATGAGTTGAACAAGATGGTGGCCATTTGAACATGGGTGGGAGGGTTTTTGGTTAGGTAAAATGTTTGTTTTTTTTCTTCTCTTGAGCTGGAAAGTGGGAGATTTAGAACCTTAAAAGTTGGGTTAAATATTAAAGTGTAAGTTGTGTCTGTTTAAGAAGCGATTTACAATGTTCGCAGTCTGCAATGTCAGGAAATAATTTTTAAAAAACACCTCGTATCGCTTAAGAAGTCTATTTAATTGAACTTTAATCTACCGAATTAAAAAAAAAAAATAGAAGTCTAACATCGGATACGCCGATGTTTTAAATACCCTTGCAGTTTTTGAAAGACGCTACCATTGATAAAAAAAAAGTTTTTCTCACTAGAATTAGTTTTTTGACCGACCGTTTATATGGCAGCTATATGCTATAGTCATCCGATTTTGATAAATTTTTCCAGAATTATGTGAAAGCATAGAAAACTAATATATACCAAGATTGGGGACGCTACGATGAAAAACAAAAAAGTTTTTCTCACTAGAACTTGTTTTTGGACCGACCGTTTATATGGCAGCTATATGCTATAGTAATCCGATTTTGATAAATTTTTCCAGAATTGTGTGAAAGTATATAAAACTAATAAATACCACGATTGGTGACGCTACGATGGAAAACAAAAAAGTTTTACTCACTAGAACTTGTTTTTGGACCGATCGTTCCAATGGCAGCTATATGATATAGTCATCCGATCCGGCCAATTCCGATAAATGTGCAGCCTATGTGTATTTAAAGACTTTTTGCAAAGTTTGGTCAAGATAGCTTTAAAACTGAGGGAGGAGATAGCATAGAAACAGACGGACGGACAGACGGACAGACGGACATGGCTATATAGACTCAGCTCGTCATGCTGATCAAGAATATATATAGTTTATGGGGTCGGAGATGCTTCCTTCTATGCGTTACAAACATCGTGACAATTTTAATATACCCTCTGCAAGGGTATAAAAACAAAACATCTAAATGTTAACAAATTTTCGCCGATATTAAAAAGAAGACATTTCAAATCGCAGAATTTTTACGAAAGTGAAAATGGTATCATGACTGTATAAATATCAGAAAATATTGCCGACTGAAATCACGTCTCTAAAAATATTGTCTGCAAATTCATGATACACTTAATTCTACCAAAAACAGCCAACAAATATCCGATGAGCTATACACATACTACGTTTATACACACAAAATTTATCATGATAATAATTTTTAAATAATTATCTATTTAAACGAGTCAGCTTAAAAGTGGGCAATATAAATTTTCTTTATAACCACCAAGATTTCAAAAACATAATCAGATCTGTTCTTCTTTTAAAATTTTATCGATCGGAATTGGTTAGAAGCGAGAACATTCAATAATTCCCATTCCGCATGATTTAATCGAAATCGGAAACAGAAATAGGCCCAAATGATGAGAAAACGGCCCTTAAGCAACGTGCAGCTATGGTAGTCCGAACCGGTCTTTCAATAAAAATGCTCTTGATTAGAAGGCACATATATTTTTTGACCGCTCACATATGAAAATCGCATAACGTCATAAAAGATGGTGCACCCTAATTTTATTTGGAAAAATCAGTAGTTACGAGCATTTGCAAGTGAATTGCATTGCAGAAGTGATCGCAAAATAATCTAAATAAAAGTATGTTTATCAGCCATGTTCTCAATTCTACTTCCACAAAAGTTTTGTGATTTCGATACCAAATTTGGAGCAAAAACCGGTTTGCAATCACAAAACTTTTGTGGAAGTGGAATTGAGAAACACGGCTGTTTATCAGAGATTTAAACCGAAACGAATATCGGTTTCGGTTACGGTTATTGCCGATCGCTGTTTTCCGGTTACGGTTATGAAATAAAGGTTACGGCACGGATTACGGTTTTAAACATTTTTTTGTTCGGGTTACAGTAACGTTTATAAATTTGAAATGGTTAATAACGGTAAGCGGCTAAGGTTTTAATCTCAAATCGAACTTTCCTCTATTTCAATGTGCCACAAAATCAGTTTCGATTAAATCCTTGTATTTCTAATCATATTTTACATAGAATTCTTAACTACAACATTTGTCAACGTATAAAGTACTTGCGTTCATTAAAAGATGGTCAAAAGAATTTAATGATCCCTACACAGAGGGAAAAAACCGAGAACATTGGACTCAAGATGAGCACAATCGTTACCAAAAACAGTGTAAGAACGGGAAATCTCATATGTAGTAGAATGTTCTCACTTCAAGAACATTTTTTTGAGAACGCAAAAACTTGAATTGAGTTGTTTTTGTTCCGTTTTCAAGAACATTTTTTACTTTATATGAGAACAAACAATACTCATTTTAAGTAATTTCGTTCTCACTTTGAGCTCTTTATATACTCTCGTCTGTCAACGCTTGCAGCAGCGTGACCAGCGGGCGCCGGCCACACAAGAAGAAGCAGATCAAAGAGAGCTAAATTTCTCTCTCGATCACTCTCTCTTTTTCAACCCCCGTATAGTTGCGAAATACCATTACCCAAAGCCAATGTGGCACGCGCTCACGGAATTGAAAGTCAAAAAGGTAATTATACTCCGTTTGAGTTGAATTTTCCTCATTTCGAGAACATTCTGAACATTTGTTCTCAAAAATTTTGAGAAAAATCTGTTATTGTTTTGAGTTGCCGGCAACTTATTTTCTGAACAGGTTTTTTTCCTCTGTGTATGTTACCAAACATTTGTACGTCTCATTAGTTAGGCCCATATTGGAATATGGATCTTGTGTCTGTTCTCCCATGTACCAGAAATACAAAGATCAACTTGAATCTGTTCAAAAACAATTTCTAATATTTGCTCTACGAAGCTTTAACTGGGACGTTAACTCTCATCTTCCACCTTATGAGCAACGATTGCAACTTATCGATCTGGCTCTCTCTCGAAGAATGTGCCATAAAATAGTTTTCCTTCACAAACTATTACTGGGTGAAATTGACTCTAGTGATCTCCTAAACAATATAAACATTTGTGTGCCTGCCAGTCGAACAAGAAATTACTTAACTGCTGAGTTCCTGTTATCGATTTCAAGTGCACATTGAATTTAGATGAAATAGAAATCTCCAAATCTAATTGTTCGCATTTTTGTTGTCCTGCCTATTTTATGGCTACGTTGACAGCTAACTCAAGGGTAAGGGTATCTCTGGTTTTTATAAAGCTAGCGCTTACTGAATACGTTGTCATATGATCGAATTCTTTTGAAAATGTCGGTTATTTCGGGAACATCGAGATAACGGCAGGCTATTTCAACTTTAAAGGAACTAAGTAGACAAGCAGACGTTTCTTTGCAAGAGCTTATTGAATTCACAGATTGGGCTGAGGTATTTAGGGCCGATTTTTCATCTTGTAGATAGGTGCTATGTGTCAGATAAAACAAAATTGTACTCTGTTATTTGATAGTTTATGTGACAAATGAAAGCAAGTGAAATACAAGGAGAACTTAAAATAAATGAACTATAAATCATTTTCCATCAGAAAGTTTCACTTATGTCTCAAAAATGAATAAAGATAATTTCCTTACTAATAGTAGAAAATTTAACAACAGCTTATATTTACAACCAAAAAAGTCTCTCTCGTCCTAGATAATGGCAAGGCATAATCCCCAGCATAATCATAAATCCCGCAAGACCTACTTTATACACAATTTCTTGGCAAATCCCTAGAGAGTAGACATCTAAATAGAAAATTATAGTTATCTGTCAAGGCATATAGGCAAATGCATGTCAATTATGACTTAAATGCTTAACACAAAAGACGCCGGCAAAAGACGTTAAGCGAAGGACACCAGCCACAGAAGCGAAGGGACAGGTGTTATGATGGGTTTGGGGGGTGAGGGGAGCTGGCAAAGTGGCAACGCCAACGCCGCTGATGATGTTGATGAATGCCGATAGTAAACGGAATTAACTTTCACGCAACATAACGACGTCGCCTGCAACAACTTGAATGAAAGAAAAAGCTTACGCTAATGGCCAGACGCCGTCCCACACACACACACACACACACATACGCATCAACTAGAGAAAGCTTTTTCGTTAAAGCGCGCGTAGTAAATGTGCGGGTGGGTGGGCATCAACGTGCTTGTGCATAGCGGGGCGGGCACGGGCACAGGGCACCAACCAATTTGTTTAGTAAATTTGCTTAAAAGTAAATTCCAAACTTTATTTCCACCTACCTGCAAATGCAATTTACAAGACGAAAAACATTCGGCAAATGAATGCACCAGAATCTAGACAGCGGCTATTTGCTGGCAGTTAGCGCATGCGCCCACACACACACACACACAACACACAGACATTCACAACACTCGGAGTACTCAGGACTTTTTTTTTTTTGCTTTCAATTTATTTTGATTTTATTACATTCGTTGATTCTTTTTTATACAGTTTTCCAAGCGCTACTTTGAAGCGTTGTTTGATTTCGTTTTGCTTCTAATTGATATGCAAAATACAAATAAACAATTAACAAACAACAACATGGGCAGTAACAACAACAATGCCCCAAGCAAGTTGGCTTTTATTTTGTCTAGCGCTTTTTTTTTTTATTATTATTGTTCGTGTGTAGCGACGACGGCGACGTCAAAAGTCAAACAACGCGCAGCGTGAGCAAGCTAAACCCGTTACCGTTAGGAAATGGCCAGCGACTGAAGCTGAAGCAGAAGTTTCAAATGCCGCTTGGCTTTTTTATTTTCGTTTAACAAAAGCTTTTCTCTCAGTTTAGAAGTTTATCGATGAATTGTTATCGATATACTTATGTTTGTATGTATGCAATGCAAGCTTGAATTTGGCCAAGAGTACAGCACTTTAGTTAATTTTGTGAGCGATTTTCCTAAAAGGGTTTGCAGATTGTTTTAAACTTTATTTATTAAAGCTTTAATGCTCGAAAACAAGCAATTTTCTCCATAAACGACAAAATTTATTCAAACTTTATGGAATAGGAAAGACCCACATTTAACAATATTAGATCAAATTTTTATAAAAATATTGAAAATTCAGATATTGGGAGATGGTTTTTTGAAAAAAAACTATGAACAAAGTATGCTGGTAGGGAGAACTGGAATAGGAATAACTAATTCAAGAGATGGGAGCGGAAGCTCGGGTTCCGCGGTTCCCGAATAGACATTCTTAATCAGATAGATCGGAAAAAATTTTACAATCTTTTTTCTTTTTCCTGCGAAATTTGGAAAATCTCTGGAAAACCATCTCTGATTAAAACCACGGACTGCCTTGTAAAATTTATTGTGATAAAACAAACATAAATTGCTTTGATCAATCACTAGATCATCCTATCTAGAATATGTGTGCAAAGTTACAATAAGTTTGGTTTAATATTGTTGTTTTTGGAACATCGTGTGCACCGACTTTAAAAACCATGTTTTAAGAAAAACGCGTTCAAAGCAACGCGCCCAGCAGGTATAATCCCTGATCGAGTGCATTTTCAAAGGTTTTCTCTCCGAGACTTTTATTCTGATTGACTTAAAAAATTGGGAGAATATTTTAGATATACTAGATATCGATGCCATTACGTAAAAATAATATAATAACATATTAAAAATTTTACAGGAGTCGGACTACTTTTATATTATTTTTGATAAGGCTACCAAATTAAAGCTGCTTAACAATATTTAGGGAAACAACCTGTATTTTTATGATAATAACATGTTTTATCACAAACGATATTGTTGACATTTTAATACTCACGTAACACCTTTAAATACAATATTATACTTATGATAACATGTACGAGGTTAAATTAAAGATAGTCGAGTTTTTATCAAATTTAATATTCTTGCTTTTCAAAAGGGAATTAATCAGATTCTTATTTCGGTTCCGGTACCAATTCTTTGATCGTTTTTTGTTTAATTGTTATCAAGAATAAAAACATCAAATTTGGGCAAAAAAAAATAGAAATACATTTCAAGATTTATTTTTTCTGCGATAAAATTTTTTATCGGTAAAATCCTCCGTCAAACGAAAATCAATAGTATGAAGATGATATATAAATTATTTTTTTTCAGACCTCAGACGTGAAATTTCATGTACACCGTTTAGGCTTTTTTTTGGCAACACTGGTTTAAACAGCCCACGCACGTTTGGTGTTTTGTTTCACTGTCAAACATTTTCAGTTTGGTCTATAATTTAACCATGAATCGTCTTACAAACGAACAACGCTTGCAAATTATTGAATTTTATAATCAAAATGGGTGCTTTTTTTGCCCAAAATTAGGTTTCAACAAGACGATGCCACATGCCACACAGCACGCGCAACAATGGACTTATTGAGAGGCGAGTTCGGTGAACATTTTATTTCACGTTCGGGTCCGGTCAATTGGCCGCCTAGATCGTGCGATTTAACGCCTTTAGATTATTTTTTGTGGGGCTATGTTAAAGCTCATGCCTATACAGACAAGCATGCTTCAATTGACGCATTGGAAGACAACATTGAAGTATTTATTCGAGAGATACCGGCCGAAATGTTGGAAAGAGTATGCCAAAAATGGACTAAGCGGATGGACCATTTGAAGCGCAGTCACGGTCAAAATTTGCATGAAATAATCTTTAAACAATAAATTATATGGACCGTACTATCGATTCAAATAAAGATTTCTTGCATTTTTCTGAATTTTATGTATTTTTTTTTTTTTTTAAACTTTCCTATAGCTCTTAAAAAATCACCCTTTATAATAAGGATGACGGTTTAATTTAATGTATAAGTCATATTTTGTAAGAAAAAAAATCGGAAATCGGCCTGTTTTTTTCCCTTAATAACTCCGGACTTTACGCTCTAAAATTAATCAAATGTTTAAAGCTATAAAAATAAAGAAATGTTTACCCTAATCCCCCTCAATAATTTTTAAATTTGTTTAATTTTTATATTAAAATACTTTTTGATGGTAAACTTTTTTTGTTAACTTTATTCGTGTTTAACTTTAACTGGTTTTTATGGAAGCTTTGAAAATGTCATAAAGCTTTTGCTTATATCGTAAAAGCTCTTGCGTAAAGTTAAGCTTTAAAAGTGTTGCCAAGCAAAAGCTTACAGAACTGTGGTGTTTGGGCGGTCTTTTCAAATTTTAGGTGGCTTATAAAACGTAGGAAGAAAAGGCGATTTCTTATTTCATTCCAATTGTATTAAGTTGAACTTTAAATTAGATTTTTATACGTTAGGTAAGGTAAAGAACATTTGAATTGAAATTATAAACTTGGTTATCATTTTAAAGATATTAAAAAAAAGGCATTTTCTGTCAGGCAGTCTAGTTTAGTCTTGGAATTAGGTGATCTAAATTTCAGATTAGAACCCAAATAATTTGCCCAAATTTTAAATAGAATACCGGAAATGGTCAGACATACCCCACAAAGCAAATTCACAAAAAGTTCGCATATATTACTTATTTAGTTTTTTTTTTATTGAATATGTTAAAGTTTCGTTTGGTTTACTGCTGCTTCTTACACGTGGGCTTCCTAACGTAGGCGCGATAATAGAAATTTCCAAACATCATTATCATGGCGCTTGCCATCATTAGTTGCACCGAATGCATTAACCATGATACGTTGCAGCCGGGGCTAAAGATTAACACGTGAATCGGTTGCAAACCCAATACAATGAACTGCAGTAGCTGAAGATTAGTTATGTACTTCTTCCACCAGAGATTACCCTTGAGCTGTGGATAAAGCGCCGTCAAAAAGTAGTAGGAGTACATCACAACATGAACGAATGAGTTGAAAAATCCCATTGTACAGTATTGTCCGCCTGGACCAAAGACGGGATACAGCACACCAAAGCCACCGACCATAACTGTATGATGAAATAAATGGAGCACTGTGATCTGTTTATAGCTTCTACGCAGCACAAAGAATACTGTGTCCATCAGATCCAGTATCTTGTTCAGGAAGAAAATATAGGTTAGTAGGCGCTCCCTATTCTTCAACGGATGATCCATTGGCAATGGTTCAATGCAACGCCAATTGTACACCGGATTCAAAATCATATAGTAGATGCCCTACAAAAATAAAGGTTAACTGTTTATCTACATTTAGGATCAGCCTAGTGATACTCACGAAGCTAAACATAATCAAATTGTAGACCACTTGAAACAGATTGTAGATGAGCATGGCTCTCTTCACATTGTAAGGCTTACGGCACTCCATCCAATCTCTGCCCAGCTTCAGCACAAAGTACAAATAAGCCGAAAGGATCAGTGCGATTGGCCATGGTGAGCCCAGCAGTGGTAGTCTATAAGGATCTGTAAGGATTTGAAAATAAAATAAGATATTAGGTGATTTGGTAAGAATTACCTGCCGGTTTTATTTCAAAGAAGCTCAAAACTGTCGCGTTCATTTTGGAATAGAACCGCGCTCCACTTGAATCCAATTGTGTATGCCGCTTCGAAATAGTTTTGTGTCACCAGCAAAACTTTTCAATGCCAATGAAATTCAGTCATGCTTTAGTTTAAATGCAGGAACTTTGACTCAAATTTTTCGGCATAAATTAATTAATTGTACATTGCGTAAACTTTTGCATTAATTGATTTCGTTGTTCTTTTTTTCATTTTATTGTACTTTGTTGTATTCTATTCTATTCTATAGTTCTCAAGCAAATTCTATAGGTCAACAAAGAACAAAATGTACAGGCTAGTGAACCGTTTTGCGAAAATAAATATTTTGAAGCCCGAATCGGTACCGAAACCTATATTTAATAATTTTTAAGAATCGTTTAGTGTTAAAATTGTAACCGAAAAAATACGGATTCCCACAGAAACGGCAATGCAATACCGTTTCGGTCTTTTATTTATTTATCATACTGATTATTTATTATTCCAAATTATATATATCTGTTATAAAAATCTTACCATTTTCGATACTCGGAAAAAAACTCTTTATTTAAGATATATATTTAAAAAAAAACCGAAAACCTTTTCTAGGTTCAGATTGATCTAAAAATCAGACAAGATGAATATTTTTCTAATTTTACTGTGAACCTCGGTTTAATTGGACAAAAAAAGCTTGTTATTTAGATTTTTTAATAATATCATAATCTTATCATTTGGCCGAATTCAGTCAATTTTAAGATCAGTTAAAACAAGAATAAAGAAAAATTGATTTGTTCCCGATGTTCAGAACAAAGTATGAGAAATATCCTTAAATTCTTGTATCAATCCGAAAAAATCCCATTACAAGTGCGGATCCAACTTGAGGATCAAATAATCCTGCATCCAGATAAAAGTATACATGGTTTAAGGGGTTATAAACCTTTTTCATTTTCAAAAAATCGAAAAAATTTTTATTGCTTTATCTTGAAGAACAACTCCTTGAGAACATTTACCCAAATTTTCATAAAGATTTGAGCAGTAGAAAAAAAGTTACAGCGCTTCTTGCCGCGCGCTCCGTCCCGGCCCCAAGCCTAAACTTGAAACTTTAAACGCAAATATCTCGAAATGGTGTTTTTTGCAAAACGACTTCGCGGTGACGTGGATTGGCGGAAAACTACTGTACCGATTTTCTTCAAATTTTTTTAAAATGTTCGTAATTAATTTTATGTACTTGAACGATCGATTTTTCATGCACAAATTTTTGTTTCGCTGAAATGAATTTTTATTAAAATTTCTACCGTCTGAAACATTTATTTTTTGCATAAAACGTTCCGTATGCAAAAAAATTTTTTATGAAAACGATCGTTCAGATACACGGAATTACTCTAAACTAATGAGATTTTTTTTTTTTTATGGTTTCAGTTGACCTGTTCGACCTGGGGAACGGTCACCGCAAGGCTCTTCCATAAAAATGCGTTTCAGGGAAACAGCTGCCCCTTAAAAACTATTCATTATTTTTTTTCACAAATTTTTGCACAAACATTGGCAAAAATCTGTACCATCAGAAAATAAAATCATCCATGTAATAAAAGAATTGCAACATACCTTAAAAAAAAATCCGAACTTTCCTATTTTTTTCGACAAAAAAGTTATATAACCCCTTAAGAACCTATAACCAAATTTTTCTGCTTAAATTAGGTATAAAATATATTTTATTTAAAAATGTTTAAAAAAATAATATTTAAAGGAACGAGCGTAAGTTAAAGTCGGCCTTTCGAACTTCGAGTTACCCGTTACTAAGGAAAAAGATATTAATAAGGCTTTACTTAAATGAAATAATATTAACCTGCACTTTTTACTTTACCACCAACGGATATAATATGGTCACTGTTCTTTATGAAATAATTTTGAATAGATTAAAAAAACATAACTTTAGCAAAGGCCAAGAAGGTCGGAAAACTACCATCACTTTATGGGGAATGTGATAGAACCAGTTGCGAATTGTATGGGATTTTTTCATTAGTGGCATTGTCAGTCTATTTTCTAACAATTCTAAGGAATTTTGTCGTCAAACAAAGAAGCACGTGGCTGACGACAGTATTTCCAACGCTGAATCGATCCCAGATAGATGTCGATCGAAAAAGAAAACGAGAAGGCAAAGCTAACTTCGACTGTGCTGAAAGTTTTAATACACTTGAAAAACTTTACTCCAACTGATTTAACCGGTAAAATATATTTAGGATATAGAGGATCGATATTTAAAAATTTTAAATCACCATACAAAAACTTTTCTTAGTAAAACACATTTTTCGACCGATCGGTCCTATGGCAGCTATATGCTATAGTTCTCCGATTTTGATAAAGTCTTCCAGAATTGTGTTAACGCATATAAATCTAATATATACCAAGATTGGTGACGCTACGATGGAAAATAAAACAGTTTTTCCTACTAGAACTAGTTTTTTGACCGACCGTTTATATGGCAGCTTTATGCTATAGTCATCCGATTTTGATACATTTTTTCAGAATTATGTGGAAACATATAAAACTAACATATACCAAAATAAGTGACGCTACGGTGGAAAACAAAAAAGTTTTTCTCACTAACCCTTGTTTTCCGACCGATCGTTCCTATGGCAGCTATATAATATAGTCATCCGATCCGGCCGGCTCCGACATATTAGTTGCGTGCAGTAAAAAGAAGATTCTGCGCAAAATTTCAGATTGATAGCTTTAAAACTGAGGGACTAGTTCGCGTAGAAACAGACAGACAGACGGACAGACAGACGGACAGACAGACGGACAGACGGACGGACGGACAGGCGGAATTGAACTCAGCTCGTCATCCTGATCAAGAATAAAGATAGTTTAGTGGTTGAAATGATGCGTTACAAACTCTGGCAAATTAATATACACTTTTCAAGTGTATAAATATAGCCTTAAGTATTGAAAAAAACAACATTAGGTTACCAATATCTTTATCTTTCCTGCCAACATTCAACACATATTTTTCATAAGATTCGTTTAGACCATTTGGCATTTAATGCTCATGTTAAATTATAACAATTTGCTCGCTCCATCTACAGGCTCGCGTAACAGTACATAATCAAGCATAACATACATACAGCGTGCTCGCTGACCCCCACAATGATCCCCACCTGCTTCTCTGCTTATCATTTGCCGTTAGTTTGGTACATTTGGCCGACTTCTTAAAAAAGCCATCGGCAGACAAATTCATATTTTATTGCCTCGAACCATGCCCGGCCAAAGGCATTAACAAACAATGCTGCCGCCATGCAAATAAGTATTTTCACTCCATGGCTTTTGCTCCTGCTGTTGCTGCTGCCTAATCTGAATCCCGGCTTCTGGTTTGTTTTGCGGCCATTGTTTAAATTGCATTTTGAACATAATTTTCATATGTCGCTGTGGCAGTTATAATCACGTTCACAGCTCGTTAGGCCGATGTGTATACATAATAAAATTACTGGCAAACTGGAAATGCCAAAAAAACATACACACACACAAAAATTCGAACCACAACCCACCTGTAGCTTTGGTCCACTGCCTGTTTGGCCATAATTGTACGGGCCACATATCTCGCACATACAGACATACGTACACATATCACCAGGCGCACATTTGACCATTAGAGGCCGAGAGTGCGTTTTGCATTTTGTGCATCTTCATCGATTTCACCATTTGGCGTGCGGTGCATAATTGGCCAGGCCGGGGCCGGGTTAAGCATAACCAACCAACCCAGAGGCACAGCACGTTTTTTTTTTTTTTTTTTTGCCAGATGATTACCGATATTGTAGGCAGTGAGAAATGCGTTGAATGCGTGAAAACATTTGGGGATTTTTCCATTTTTTTCTCCATGTCCACCCAAAAGCCACAAATCTGCTGGTGGCTGTGGCAGTTAAAAAACACTTGAAGAAATTATACTAGTTAAAATGTTTATCGATTCCTTTACAAAAAGAGAAATCCCGTTGACATCCCCATGCGTTTCCCACATAGCCAAAAATTGGCTTCTGCCTTGTCTTCTCATCTCGTCTGGCGTTGTCCACAATGTAATTTATCAGGTAAGCGACATAATTACCTGCCACTTATGGCAAATAAAATAAGAAAAAGTCTGGCACAAGGAAACCGGGCAGCAGCAGCAGCAGCAGCCGCATGCATTCAAATGCCGCACTCAGCGAGCAGCGGTGGCAACAGCTGAAGGATTTATGTTCTTACAAAACGCTTCAAGGCGCCTAACAAGTGAGCAACCAGCCAACCAGCCACAGCGACAAAGCTGCTCTACAGCATTAGAGATTGATCGTCTTTGGGGTAACTGGGCAGGGCAATGGGGCGTATGGGCAATGAAAATTCCCGCCATTTGTTAGCAGCCGTTTAGCGCCTTGATATCTCCCCCTCCATCCTTCCACAACGGCATAGCGGCAAATTCACTTTGATCTCAGTTTAGTGTGTGAGTTTGGAAGCAGTGAGAGCGCAGCATGAAAACCTTGAGAAGGAGAGAAGAAGCTTTGACAAGTCACATGAGCTGCGGGATCTGGTGAAGATTTAACATACGATCCAGGTGCTGCAACTGCAACTTAACTATTGTTAGATGCTGATCAATACATACAAAAAAGTACAATATCTTGTGTATCTTTAAACAAACAGGGTAAGACAAAAAATAGAAAATAAAAAAAGTTTTACAAATTTAGAAAAAAATTTGGTTTTTAAGAAATAGACGGACAGACTGACATGGCTTTATCGACTCAGCTTTTAATGCTGATCAAGAATTTATATACTTTATGGGGTCCTTCTATGCGTTACAAACATCAGACCAATTTTAAAAGGGTATAAAAATAAAAGTCCAGAAATGTAAAACAAAAGGCCGTTTATTTCCAAAACTATTGTGTGTTTAAATTAATAGTAAACCGACTAAAGCAAATTCGCCAACCAACCTCAGTTACCATTGTCACAAAAAATGTTTTTTTAGGGTTGCCAAGTGTAGCTTAATACGCTGTTTATACGCTGTTTAGACCGGCCGCATCATTGAATTTTTCCGTTAAACGGAAGGTGCGGAATTGTTTCCCATAAGAATCCTGTGGATAGAAGAAGAGCCGCATGTTTAATGATGCGGCAATGATGCGGAAAGAGTGACCGTATATTGAAGAGTATCGAGTATTATTCCACGGCATCGATTCCGACCAGCTGATTTAGCCATCGAATTTCGATAAGCAACAACAACATAATTGGACCGCGTAATTTAAAAAAATAAATTATCCGCAAAAGCAAGCTCCATTTCCATTTTGATGAACGGAGTGCCGTTGCCAAATACACCTCGTGTCACATTTAACATATTATCGCTCATAATTGTCTCTATTTCAATAAATTACATTTGTTCTCTTCTTCTTACTTATTCGGTTTGTTTACGTTTGGCATGGCGAACAGCTGTTTCAATGATGCGGCTGCGGTCTAAACGCCTGCATCATTTTTTCGCATCTTCCACAATGATGCGCCCTGTAACTCCGGTATTAGACCGGCCGCATCATTGAGATTTTCCGTAATACGCTGTTTAGACCGGCCGCATCATTGAATTTGTCCGTTAAACGGAAGGTGCGGAATTGTTTCCCATAAGAAACCTGTGGATAGAAGAAGAGCCGCATGTTTAATGATGCGGAAAGAGTGACCGTATATTGAAGAGTATCGAGTATTATTCCACGGCATCGATTCCGACCAGCTGATTTAGCCATCGAATTTCGAATAATAGCGGAGTTACACAGGGGCGCATCATTGTCCAAGATGCGAAAAAATGATGCAGCCGTTTTGACCGCAGCCGCATCATTGAAACAGCTGTTTGCATTGCTAAACGTAAACAAACCGAATTAGTAAGAAGAGAGAACAAATGTAATTTATTAAAATAGAGACAATTATGACGATAATATGTTAAATATGGCACGCGGTGTATTTACAATGGCACTGCGTTAACCAAATGGAAATGGGGCTTGCATTGCGTATCATTTATTTTTTTATTGTCGCGGTCCAATTATGTTGTAGTTGCTTATCGAAATTCGATGGCAAAATCAGCTATTCGCAATCGATGCCTTGAAATACTCGATACTCGGCAATATACGGTCACTCTTTCCGCATCATTAAACATCAGGCTCTTCTTCTATCCACAGGTTTCTTGTGGGAAGCAATCTCGCACCTTCCGTTTAACGGAAAATTTCAATGATGCGGCCGGTCTAAACAGCGTATAAGCAACAACAACATAATTAGACCGCGTAATTTAAAAAAATAAATTATCCGCAAAAGCAAGCTCCATTTCCATTTTGATGAACGGAGTGTGCCGTTGCCAAATACACCATGTGTCACATTTAACATATTATCGCTCATAATTGTCTCTATTTCAATAAATTACATTTGTTCTCTTCTTCTTACTGATTCGGTTTGTTTACGTTTGGCAAGGCGAACAGCTGTTTCAATGATGCGGCTGCGGTCTAAACGCCTGCATCATTTTTCGCATCTTCCACAATGATGCGCCCTGTGTAACTCCGGTATTAAACGGAAGGTGCAGAATTGTTTCCCCATAAGAAACCTGTGGATAGGGGTAAGAGCCGCATGTTTAATGATGCGGCAATGATGCGGAAGAGTGACCGTATATTGAGGAGTATCGAGTATTGTTTCACAGCGTCGATAGCGAGCAGCTGATTCTGCCATCGAATTTCGATAAGCAACAACAACATAATTGGACCGCGTAGTTTAAAAAAATAAATGATCCGCATAAACAAGCTCCATTTCCATTTTGGTGAACGTAGTGCCATTGCCAAATACACCGCATGCCACTTTTAACAAGTTATCGCTCATAATTGTGTCTTTTTCAATAAATTACAGTTGTTCTCTTCTTCTTACTACTTTGGTTTGTTTACGTTTGGCAGGGCTAACAGCTGTTTCAATGATGCGACTGCGGTCTAAACGCCTGCATCATTTTTTCGCATCTTCGACAATGATGCGCCCTGTGTAACTCCGGTATAATGATAGGTGCAAAAAATATTTTTCAATTAATTTTTTATTGGATAAAATGAATCTAAAAATATATATGTATATTAATCATATATAAAACCATAAATATTTTAGTATCTTTTTGTTAAACATCAAAAGAAATTATGAATCGTAACTGGTATAAATTATTCGCAACCTATTATAGCAGTTGGACCCTAATCTGTTTCACAGACACTCCAAATAAGAATTAAAAATCTATTCTGTGGCACCGACGGATTTTACGAGAGATTAACAAACCAACCGTCGTCAAAATCTCTAGAGAAAATAAAAATATAAAAAGGATACTGCTCCCAAAGGTAACCCTAAAAAAAGGAATCTGTTTTTGGATTATCCGAATTCCAAAAAAGTTATAATTCTTTTAGTAGATAGATGAATCTTGGCATTTATCGTAGAAATAGTCTAAATAAATAGGAACGATCTCGAAAGCTGACCAAGTTCGAAATTTTTGAAATCTGTGACAACAAATTTTCATTCAAATTCGTTATGGGATTTATATTCAATTAAACTTGAAATAACATCTTTCCGGGTACTTCAGTTTGATTGTTATTTACTGTTACTCTTTTGTGATTTAATTTAAAATTGATTTATACATGACGCAATAAAAAAGAACAAAATAACGTTAAAACTTTACAAAACAAAACGATCTTAATTTTATCACGATTATACCTTAATATAGAATGCCCTTTTTGCTGGATGTAGGTTTGATAAAATGGCGACAAAGTAAACAAAAAATGTAAATTGTTGACCAAATTATTTCAAAACATATAAATAAATATAGGAAATCTTATTCCTACAATAAATCCCCTGAGGGAGTATATCTGACAAGATTGTGTGATTTCAGATCGATCGGTCTAGCCATTTTGAAGTTCTGGTGTTCATCGACATTAAAACGAGAAGGCAAAGCTAACTTGACTATGCCGAAGTTTTAATACACTTGAAAAACTCTACTCCAACTGATTTAACTGGAAAAAAAATATATAGGAAATTAGATATCAAACATTAAAAATTTTTAAATCATTGATAATAAAAATTTTGATACCGATCGGTCTATGGCAGCTATATGCTAAAGTCATCCGATTTTGATAATTTTTCAAAATTCTGTGAAAGCATATAAAACTAATATATACCAATATTGGGAACGCTACGATAAAAAACAAAAAATTTTTCTCACTAGAAGTATTTGTTTGACCGACCGATTATATGGCAGCTATATGCTTTAGTCATCCGATTTTAATCAATTTTTCAGAATTGTATGGAAACATATAAAACAAATATGTACTACGATTGGAGACGCTACGATGGAAATCAAAAAGTTTTTCTCACAAAGACATATTTTTCGACCGATCGTTCCTATGGCAGCTATATTCTATAGTGGTCCGATTTTAATACATTTTTCCAGAATTATGTGGAAGCATATAAAACTAACATATACCAAGATTAGTGAAGCTACAATGGAAAACAAAAGTTTTTTCTAACTAGAACTAGTTCTTAGACCGATTGTTGCTATGGCTATATGATATAGTCATCCGATCCGGCCGGTTCCACATATTGGTTGCGTACAGTAAAAGAAGACTTGTGCAAAATTTCAGCTCGATAGCTTTAAAACTGAGAGACTAGTTCGCGTAGAAACAGACAGACGTGGCAGACGGACGGACGGACAAGCGGAAATGAACTCAGCTCGTCGTCCTGTTCAAGAATATTTATAGTTTATGGGGTCGGAAATGAATATTTCTATGCGTTACAAACTTCTGGGCAAAATTAATATACACTTTTCAAGTGTATAAAAATCGTTTTTTAAAAAGCGTTTAAAGCAGAGTTCGCCAGCCATAACCCCTGGTAGCCGAACACCTTTGAAATTCACATGCATTTGAGCCGATTGCTTGCCAAAGTGAGGCCTGACTGAATGGCGGAGAGTTAAACTGAATCTACGACTAATGAGAATGTTTACTCTCCGATCTTTTGGCGACCCTGGTTTCAAGTTTTCTGAAGTAGTTTCACAGAGTTCAAACTTTTTTATCAACTTTTATGGTGTCAAAATATGTACCCTCTGTAGCATCAGAAGCTCTACTAGAAAGCTCGAGTCGATGTTGTCGACGAGACATTCTTCCTTCGCGCGCGTGCTCAAGCGCTCTCGAGTCAAAGATCATAATTCGCTCATGTCACACGACAAGATTTTCTGAGTAATCTAGATTATGATCTACTGTTTTGTGTAAATTCCCCTTCATATCTTTCCAAGAAATTTTCGTCGCTCAGATGTTTGTAGATTGGTTATACCAAATCAGTTGATAAAGTCAGATAGTCATGTAAGCAGATATAATACAGGCTTTGGGCTCTTCTGCTTTAGAAGCTTCAAGCTGAATAGGTAAAAATACGAGCATAGTTGTCTCTCATTCTTTTGAGCATCACACTTATCCCATCTATTTGCTTAATAATGGCTCGATTAGTATACAGAAATTGCCCTGTCCCATCGCATTGGCCAATCTGCAAATGAGCAATCAAATGTCAATACATGCAACTATTAAACTCACTGGCCAAGATGGAACAATATTAAAAACTTCCATTTATTACACCTAATATGCAACTCAAGTTGAGACTAATCCCCCTACTGTGATGTCAGATAAAATATTTGGTGCCATTCGATGTGGCCGATTTGGTCAGACAACATGAACAAAGCCACATCGTAAACTGACCAACTTCCAGCAGAGAGATGCGATGTGCGTACGGGTGCGGAGCGGAGTGGAGCGGCGCGAGCTTCTGCTTTTTGCATAGTGTGAACTGCAATGCAAGGGATTCGAAAAATTCCCAGGCGTATGGCCACAACGACGAGACATCGAAGATGGCCATCTAATAAATTCAACTAATTAATGGCGAGTATGAGAGCATGAGATTGAGCCACGGATGGACCAGTGCGCTGGCTACACATTAGCAAAAATCTACATGATATTGAGATGCCACTTACTATGTGGATGTGAATGTGGCCACAAAAGCGCACACCTGAATTCTCATCCTGGGACCGCCTCATTACGGTGCGG
This sequence comes from Lordiphosa mommai, assembly GCA_018904225.1. NCBI lineage: Eukaryota > Metazoa > Arthropoda > Insecta > Diptera > Drosophilidae > Lordiphosa > Lordiphosa mommai. The sequence continues at coordinate 116,161 of JAEIFT010000596.1, forward strand.
AGAGCGTGGCATGGCGTGGCGGCAACAGCCTTAGATACAGATTTCTTATCATTAATTAAACTTAAGCATGTTAGCTACCGTGTTCAAAGATATAAAGGCGCACTTGGCTTTGGATCAGTAGAGAGTCCACTTCAGTTTTGGGCAGCTTTCAACTGACCGCAGATCAGGGAGACGAAGGCAAAGCCGTCTTCGGCACACGCCTTATCGCAGACACGCAATCACCTTGGCTTGTGGTATTTTTTCTGCCCCCCCCCATCTCCTTGACCCTTGAGTTGAAGTTGAAGGTGTCAGGTCCAGCATGCCATGCCAAAAGGAAATCAGTTGTGATAATTTCGAAGCAGATTATTTTTGTAACTTTATTAGGGTTGAGTGAGTAATCTTTATTTTAAGAAATTGAAAATGGACTCAAAGCAAATTTTTGTTCAGGAAGAGCAGCTAGAGCAGATGAACTTAAAATATTGGAAAAATAGAGAAGCTATAAGCTTAGCAGGGCGCTATATAGATTAAATCAATAAAGGTGCTTAAAAACCCAACATCACTATTTTTATGATCCTTATTTGTTGACATATTTATTTGGTGCCAAAATTTTGCATATTATTTTAATCACTGATAAACTCTTAAATGCTAAAATGTTAATTCAACAAGAAATCTTAGACTCTTGTTGACCCATAAATTTGTGAAATTTTAAGAGCTTTTATGAGCATTCACGTGCATTTCTTGGAATTCATTTTAATAATGTTACCAATTCCGCCAAACTATTAAAAGTTCCTCTACTTTTCTACCATTGGTTTTTATACCCTGCACAGAACTGTCATGTCGATGTAGCCACCATTTTAAAGTCAGAACCTTGATTTTCATTCTATATTATATTAAGGGTATTCACTAGCTCTGTCTTAAGTCTTAAATCTTTAATTTAAGACATAATAGCTAGTGAACGACCCTGTTTGATTTGACGTCATAACAAAAACAAATGTTTTTGACACTTTTATCAAATTTTCGATTATTTTACACCATTTTACCAATTAAGATTTTAAGACACTTACCCCAGGGTATATAAAAAGTCTTACATTTTTTCATGTATTTTGTCGTTGTGTCTTAAACTTTTGAATTTTAAAAATTGAGATTTAAGACTTAAGACAGAGCTGGTGAATACCCTTATTATATAATATTTACGACAAATATCTATCAATTTTAAAAATCTGAATAAAATCGGACTGAAAACACGTTTGCTTGCTTCTAAAGTAAAATAAAAAAATGTCATTCCAAAGCAGCACAAATTTCTTACTTTTATACCCAATCCGTTCTTATTTTTTGTTCTTGAAATAAGCCCACGTTCTCAAAAGTATACCATCCGTTCTAAACCGACGAACAAACTGAGAAAATTCGTTCTTAAAATGGTTCTTGAAAAACTACCGACTCTCTTTAACACTGAGCTTGGGCACAACATATTAACTTGGTACGGTGGTGGATCTGTCTAAGGCTCCTGTTATATTTAAAGAAAAGGGCCCAGTTTCTAATCCCAGAGAAATTTAATAAAAAAACGTTCAACTTTAGAAAACTTGCTTTTACGGCGACATTTGATTTAGATAAGGGGGTTATAAGTGAAGAAAGGTTGGCACGGGAAGTGCGGGGGAGGTCAGGAATGCAATTTTTTCCGTTAAAATAATAAGACCAGATGGTTCTTAAACGCGGAACGTCCGGTCTCAGTATAAGAAAAATCGGACTTACCCTACTATTGAGAACGAAAAACACAGGTTTTCGGTACATTTAGAACGATTTTTCTGAGTGTATAAACTTTAAAAAAAAATCAGAGAATATTGAAAATCGAAACCCAGAAAAGACCCAAAAGGCATTTTATGAAATTTTCGATCACATTCCAGTTGACAATCTGATTAAAATACTCATAAATGCGCTTATTTTTGCGATCATAAATAGTGCTTTCGTCGCGAAGCCGCAACTCCTAGAACCCACTTTTCTGATCAGTTTCGACTCATTTGTAACCGTACAGCTTTAGATTTTATTAGTTAAATCACATTTTGAGCATATGAATGGGTCATTTTCGAGTCTTGTTTAAATTACACATGAAATTAGTCTCTTTTAATCATCAAGAATAAGACTCATTAAGGCGAAAAGTCTCGAATGTGATCGAAAATTTTATAAAATGCTTGCTGGGCATTGTCTATCGCCGAAAATATAAATGCGATTCTTCCAGTTGGTATCGCTTAACTTATTTCTCTCGCTTTCTCATATCCCTTCGATAAAAATGTGTCCTCTCTGAGACTCTTCTGTGAGGTAAAAAAGCGTTTATTCTGTTCTCTGAAATAATAAAAAAAAATGTATTCTGAGGGATAAGAAAAGAGATAAAGAAAGTGTCGTAAAATAGGTCTCTTCTGTGGGATAAGATTTTGTTTTTTCCTTTAAAGCTTTTCTTCCTGTTGTTAAAAAGTCTTTTGGGCGATACGAAAGCTGTTCCGTGTGGAGCCCAGTTAAAATCCTGAAAGCATTCTTTCATTGTTGGATACATTTTTGGAACCTTTTGTGGTCATGGTTTACAAGGCGATTATTCTAAGCATAAGCTTCTCATTCCTAAGGAGCTCTCATTGTTTCATACGTTTATTGTGGTGGCTGCAGTGCCATTACATTTTCGTGGATATTTTTGTGTCCCGGTCGGTACCAAGGTGGTGCAGAATAATCGTTCTCTTAAAGACCAACTTGGAGTCGATCTTGTAGATTCTGAGCGCATTAAGCACTGCTGGGCTATCCAAAAGAATGGCTATTTGTCTGTTATGGAAGTTCTTTCCCATTTGCAGATCCATTTGACCCATTTTAATGGGTACAGGCTATAAAAATAGCAGACTTCAAAGTCAAAAGAAGAAGCGAAAAGAGCTAAAAAGAAGATGTTCCTTGTAAACTGTAAAATAAATTGGATTTTCTCAATATATTCTGTTGAAGGCAGGTCAGGAAATTAGTAGAAGTCAGGTAGTGAAAAGGGGAGTGAAAAGTAAAAATTAAAGAAAGAAGCGCTTAAAGTAAAATTTCGCATAAACAATTTGTGCTTAACTCCATTACATAAAATATTCTTGTTCTTTCAATAATAAAAATAAAAAAGGTAGTGTCAAAAGTTTATCTACTCAATTTTAAGTATCTTCCATTTGACCAAAATGGATTTCACATGATTCCCAAGCATTTGCGATTCACATGATCACATTATGATGACCGCTTTTTATTTGTTTGGCTTTAAAATGTCAATGTGGGGGCCTAACCATTTATGAGAATTGTAGCAATCGCATTTGTGCTCCATATTAAGAATTATTATTCATTTCACAACCAAAAACGGTAAACAATTGGCCCTGATTACCCGACGCTGATAGACTAAACTGTCAATCCCGGTTGGAGGGAAGCCAAATTAGTGTAACAATGAGTGCAATAAGCCCCTCACCAAAATGTCAAGCGGGTCGGCAACAAAGTTAATGCACTTTTCAAATTGTTGTCAGTTTTGCAGTTTTAGCTGCTGCTTTGGTCGGTTTTTAATTAACGCTTTTGCAACAAACTTGCCATTAGCCAGATTTTACAACTCGCGATTCTTTTTTTTCGCAACGCCCGCATTACAAATAACACACAACCGGGAAAAGAGAGATGGAGATGGACTTTTTTTTTTTTGTTGGAATTTTTAGTAGTAGTAAAAATTGTTAAATAGTCTGCGGCGGCAGAGGTTGGGCCACGTCAACAACAACAAAATGCATAGATGCTCAAAAGTGAAATCACTTTGGCATTATTACCAGACAGCAGCAGCAGCCGCCAACCTGCTCCGGCTTTTGGTTTTAAGTTCGTTTGCGGGTCTCCCAAATTGCTAATCATCTCCTGCCAGCTGATGAAGTGCCATTTTGGCATACATTGTTGAGAGCAAAATTCCATATGCTGATCATGCAACAGGTTTACCTTTACCCTAGCCACAGAGTCGCATCGCCAGCCTCGGCCACATCCATATCCATCTATCGTCGTTAGGCCAATGGCTGCCTATTTGACTCGTTGATTTATGCCCTGACGTCAGGTAATTGCTTAATGTTTCAGTTGGTTATGATGGATTTGCACTCGATTTATTTGAAATCACTAATGAGGCAACTTGAAATGATTATGGAAAGGGATAACAGACTTAAGCTAGGCTGATCGTTGTTGATGTCTGTGTTCTTAAAATTAAATTTAATAGGTTGGCAGATTCTTATTGTACACAGAGTATATTGGGTTTGTGCAAATGTATGTAACAGCCAGAAGGAAGCATCTCCGACCCTATAAAGTATATATATTCTTGATCAGCATCAATAGCCGAATCGATATAGACGTCTGTCCGTATGAACGCTGAGATCTCAGAGATGGTAAGAGATAGAGGTTTGAGGTGTATGGCACATATATTTCTCATACTTGCAGGCAGATCAAGTTTAGTTTTGATTTTTGCCACGCCCCCTGCCTCCCCGCAAATTAAAAAAAACCACATATTTTCCATAATTTTGGAGTTAGGTTTTTCGAACCTTTTAGACATATATTCTACTCATCATTTCTTATCGAGCCCCCATACATCGTTTTCCGATCAGATGAACGATGGTAGAGTTGCCACCCCCGCAATTTGAAAAACACCTCAAATATCCCGCAATTTTGCAGTTAGGTTGTTCGAACCTTCTAGACATATATTCTACTCATCATTACTTATCGAGCCCCCATACATCGTTTTCCGATCAGATGAACGATGGTAGAGTTGCCACCCCCGCAATTTGAAAAACACCTCAAATATCCCGCAATTTTGGAGTTAGGTTGTTTAAACCTTCTAGACATATATTCTACTCATCATTACCTATCGAACCCCCATACATCGTTTTCCGATCAGATGAACGATAGTAGAGTTGCCACCCCCGCAATTTGAAAAACACCTCAAATATCCCGCAATTTTGGAGTTAGGTTGTTTGAACCTTCTAGACATATATTCTACTCATCATTACTTATCGAGCCCCCATACATCGTTTTCCGATCAGATGAACGATAGTAGAGTTGCCACCCCCGCAATTTGAAAAACACCTCAAATATCCCGCAATTTTGGAGTTAGGTTGTTCGAACCTTCTAGACATATATTCTACTCATCATTACTTATCGAAACCCCATACATTGTTTTCCGATCAGATGAACGATGGTAGAGTTGCCACCCCCACAATTTGAAAAAACCTCAATATTCTGCATATATTCTAATATCTTATACCCAAATGTTTTTCAGACAATTTTTTAACACCTTTTAAGCATTTTTTGAATCGTCATTACTTATCGATCCACCATACACCGTTTCCAGATCAGATGAACGATATTCGAGTTATAAGCAAATCAAATAATTACGCCCGTAATCGTGATGGGCAGCACTTGCACAGTTTGTGTGACCCCACACTTACAGCTACAGAGTATATTACAGTCGGGCTTGACCGACTTTCTTACTTGTTTCAATTGGTTGTCTATTTTCACACAGCCTGGTTAATAAAAAAACAAAACAAATAATAAGTACAATGACTTAAAAAATTAAGTAGCTTTTAGTTGGTTTATGTAAATTAGTTAAAGGCAGTAAATCAACTCCGCACGCCCATTCATTAAGGTTGTTATGTCTGTCTTGCCATTATTAGAATTTTTACTAAGTATCTGGACTCTGATTTTGCACTCGAGTGTCAAGTTTTTTCTTCGGTCTGTGTCATTAAAACTTTAAGAATTAATTAATAAAAAAAATGGGGTTCTCATAATCAAATTCGTTGTCAACCCTACCAATTGAATTTCTCAATATTTTCCTTAAATTTTGATCTCTGTCATTCTTTTCTCAGTTGAAAAAACACAAAAAAACCATCTCCCCGCATTGTCCAGGTCAGTTTCATTTTGCTGCTGCCTTTTGGCACAAATTTTTGAAATTACCGCATAAGAATTGGCAGCAGAGAGCTGCGGCATCGTCGGCTCACTTTAGAGGTTGACAAAATCGTGTTTTGGAGCCAAGAGTGGTTAAGTTCCGCATTGAATTGTTGCGAAGATTGGTTGGCGGGCAGTCGAACTATGCCGGCGGCGGCTCTGACCTGTGTGCATGAGAAGGAGTCTGGGCTCTCTTTCTCTCTCTTTCATTGCCAATGGGATGCCAATGTGCGAATCTATGAAAACCCATCCAAAGTGCAAAAAGCAATTTTAATGAATTAAAATGCTCAATGGTACATATTTTGCTTTTATTAAAAGTGATTAAATCAATGGAGACAGTCGGGAAATTTAAAGCACAGAATGGTTGGAAGAGGGGGGGGATTATGTTGGTATGGGAAGGTAACGATTTAACAAGCCATGTTGGCAATGAATTTGCTATGCGATAGATTGGATAATAGAAATAAATAGTTAACAATTAAATTCCCGTTTTAGTTTGTTTTAAAACCAAATACACATGACTTAATCTTAAAGTGGTCAATAGAGCGTTATTTTTAATGCAATGAAAAAATGGAAAATGGGTTCTTTCCTGTTATATTGTTAATAAAATGTCACACAGATAAATTTAATTTTGAGTTTTATACACATTTTTTTTTTTTTTTTTTTTTTTTTCTATAGGCCCCATATTATTTGGGATTAAGGGAAAATTTTTTAGATTATTGATGATTGGTGTGGTTTGTTCGCCGGCGGCATCATTGGACCGTACCTTTTTAAAAATAATGAAAATCGCAATGTAACAGTGAATGGAGCAGGGTACCGTGCTCTGATTACCGACTTTTTTTGCCCAAAATGGAAGTATTTGATTTGATTGACATGTGATTTCATGCGACAGGGCACGGGAAACCATGTACCAATTGAGAAGCGAGTTTGGTGGGCAATTATTCGTACGTTTTGGACCATAATTGCTACCTCGGAAGACAATATTACAGTTGCCATCGGTGAGATACTGGACGAAATGCTGGAAAGGTATGCCAAAATTGGAGGTTACGTATGGAACACCTCAGGCGTAGCCGTGGTCAAAATTTACATAAAATAATCTTTAAAAAGTAAATGGCAGGCATTGTTCTATGGGCCGCCAAGAACTATTCCATTTACTAGTGCAAATTTTCATTTTTTTTTTAAACTTTTTTATCTAAAAATTTATTCCATGAGATATTTATTCTTTTTATCTGAAAAATCTTCAATAAATTCTGAGAAACGATCAGTAATATTTTTAATTAAAGTTTTATTTCCTTTGTTCGCAGATTATTTCGGGACTATTTAAAAGTACCGCACGTTCTGTCCTGTTTTAAATTTGTTCACTTCACACGCTCATTTCTAATTAAATCAATTTATAAAAAAAATATTTACCGAGACTAAATTAGAACTTAATATTTTCTCTTTGTTTAACGAATTTTTTTCCGAAACAAACACAATTTTCTTGTTGCATACTCTTTAACCGTCGGATTGCATCAATTTTACGTTTCAAGGATATATTATCCAATAGGATATTTTCTTATAAAGTTCTCTAAACTCTGCTATGCACCTGGTATTATAAGAAATAAAACAAAGGTTCTTGTAGAAAAATATCATCAATTCAAGTTGCTCGTGTACTAAGCCAAATTTGGCCTTTTTTGCGCACTAAGCATAAGGCGTGAACATTTTTGGTGAGGACTCTTATACTAATTTTCATCCTCGACAATACTTCATTTGAATAAAAATAACTGTGAAAGCTGAATGCTTTGTTAAAGCTTCCTTATTTATATAAAGTATTGTGCTGAAATAAAATTTTATCTCGTCTGAGTACAGGCCTTACAGACCTTAAGCATTTTGCACCCACACCTTTTTTTCCTTATTCCATTCTTTCTTTCAGTAGTCTCTCGTGTCTGCTGCCCCTACCTGCTCTTCATCAAAAAACTTAACCCCATTGCCTAGTTGCGGTCACAACATCTCTGATCCATTAGCATAAACGTAGCATAAATGAAGACATTTTTGCTTGGTCAATACAAACAAACAGAGAAACAAACAAAAAAACACAATATCAGCCAAGGCATCATCCATGGCCAATAATGGGAATCAGAGCACTGAGAGGCAGCTCAAAAAACAATTTTCCCAGCTTTTTATTATCGCCAAGCGATCTTGTCGGGGTATTGTAATAGAGCCAGATGGTTTTTTTCTACTTTTTGGTGCATTGAATTAAATTAAAATTCAATGACAGAATCCTCGAGATGGAGGTGATGCAGCGGTGGTGGGGCGAAAGGGGGCAGGGAGCACCTACGATTCGGTTTTGTCGTGCAAATCAAAAAGAACATGCCAGGCCGGGTCCAAGTCAAAGATGAAGTCGAACTGGAAGCATTTCGTGACTTAAATGAACCGCAGAAAATCATTTGGCAGGCCAAAAAAAAAAAAAAATACAGAAGCAAAGGAAGGCGCCATAGCAAAACAAGATCAGTTATGGTAATGATCAAGGCAGATTTTTTGTTGTTGTTGTTGTTGCTTTTTTTCTATTTAGCTTAGACATGGCCTGGGCCACTTGTCATATGCCTTGGAGCTGTGGAACAGGGGAATGACAAATGCGCCAAAACTACACTGCAGAAAATGACTCTGTGCCGCTCGCACATGTCGGCAAAAATTAAAAGGGGAAAAACTCGGCGAAAAATTATAAATTTAGGTGGAATGTCAATGTTATCGCTGCGCTCATATCTATCGGGTAGCATCTGCTGATGCAGCCGGCCGTCTTCATGGCATTTGCATTTGGCCGCTAAGCTGCCGATCAATGACCAGAAGAAGAGCCAACATTTGGTAGGTGTTTTTCATGGTTAGCCAACAAGTCACCCAACATTGCCATGGCCGTTTGTCGCCGCTGCCGCCGCCGCCGGTTTCGGGAGGCAAATTAAACTGTCGAAACTATTTCATGTCCCATGCGCGATTTGGCCAACAATTTGTGACATTTGAATGGCCGTTCAATGACAATTGTGCCTGGCTTTTAGCCAGTTTCAGCAGACGGCAAAAAAACGCTCACAAAAGATGTGAGCTCTTTGCCTGGGGTTGGCCCTGGAGCAATTGCCCTGTTGGTGGGAAATGGAATCACTGCCAGACGCCTGCTATCATATATGCACGTAAGTAAGCATCGCTTTCCCGCTGGCTTTGGTCTTATTCTATGTCTCACGGTCTGATTTTCCAGCTCTTGACCAGGCGGCAATTTTGCTACCTTTCTAATGCGAGTTTTTATTGGCTCTGTTGTCAATGCCAGCATAATTTGCTTCCCAACAAACACACGATGCTCAGGCTCCCCGGCTACTTTACGCTTCTTGTATGTACTTCCTCCTCCATCTTCTGTGCTAATTTCGTTTGTGTGCAACATTTTGCCGACCCGCATTTAATTTGCGCTCATTTAAATGGAACCCGGTGTTGAGGGGGGGAGGCGCGAACAAATGCAAAATTCATGTACCACATGGTTCCAAGTGCACGCACTAGCACACCTTGATGCAGAGTGAGAGGGGGAGAAGAGCGGCATTTAGTGCCTTGTTTACATTAAGCCATGGCCCACCAGTAGCTGCAGTTGCAGTTAATAGCTGCAGTTGCAGTGGCACCACCAGCAATTGCAAGTTGCTGTAATCGCAGCAGCAGTTAGAGTCCAGAGAGTGCAATAGGGCTTAGTTGAGGTAATTTGTATAAATTATTACAACATTTTTGGGTACGTTAACACTTTCACTTTGAAAATTTTGATTTTGAAATGGGAACTATTAAAATAAATAAATAAAATATTTAATCTGGCAAGTTTTTAGCCAACTCGAGATCATTTAAGTTAAAGTAACAAGGCACCAACAACTTTTCGTCTATACAGCTGTTTTAAAAACCTCCGGGCTCTATCTTTAATAGACTCCGATGACTGTTGTTCGAATTGATTTAACTCCAATTTAGCCATTATTTATTATTTATAAGCCATTATTAATTTTCTCAAAAAAAAAATTTTTTTAATTATTTTCGCTCCAATCATAAATTTACCAACAGAAAAAGGGATTTCCATGACATCGAGAATTGATTATTGGCTTAAACTTTGGTTAAAAATGATTTCCTCCCTATATAACTGATATCTAGAATATGTCGTGCCATACAAACTGTGTGAAGTGCTGCCCATCGCCGTTCGACCGTTGAATGGTACTCCGTATGCAGAATCCCAGATAACTTTAATGCTTTGATTAGAAACGAAAAAAATCATGAAAAACATCTTTATAGTTTTTTCTAATAAAACTCAACTGTAACAATTGGGTGTGCAAGTTAGTTTTTTGCGTCCATCTAAAGAAAAGTGCTGCAGTAAGTCATTAATCTTCCACTTTGATAATGCTTGGCCGCATGTAGCAAAAGTTGTAAAAACCTATCTCGTTGGTACCGGATAGAAAGTCCTAGCCATTATTGCCAACTTAACTATTTTCCGGCCAGATGTAAATATTTTATATGGTCGAAAACCGAAAGCTATTATAACACTAGTTTACAAAAATAAAAAAAAATAAAGACCCATTGAAGCTGTTATTTTTTTATGATGTACTTTGGAAAGCTGAGCTCAAAAATTAAATTCAAAAATTTTTGTATGGATACGTTTTTGAGTTAGAATTTTGTTCAGTTTTTTTGGTAGGTACCCTTACATTTTATGACATATCTTGAGATAGAAACTATAGATGTCGTCAAGCAGGGTATTAGTCTAAAGGGTATGCAATTTTCAATAATCTAGTTGAAGATCTCTTTCCAATCGGTGTAGTAGTTAAGATGCTACAAGCAAAAATATTTCGAAAAAATCGATTTTTTTCCCAATAACGTGCAAATTTTGTTTTCCTAAAATCTGTAAAAGGTTGAAACTGATAAAAATAAATTGTTTTTTTCTTTTGTTCTTACGAATAGCACTTTTACGAAGAAAATAAGGCATTGGTAAAGAATATCTATGGATAAATAAAGGAGCTGTGAGCAATTGAGTTCAAGTACTAACAGTCAAATTTCATTGTTTTATGTATTTATTAGAAAATATTTTTTATATTTTCTTCGTTTTTGGCCTTGCTCTTAATTTTTTTGTGATTTGGCTTCTATTGGAACTCTTACATTGAGCAAAAAGCAAAGTAAAAAAAAAATTTTTTTTAATGAACACGTGAAATAGTCAAATTTGACCCCTAGTTTTTTTCACACAATTGCTTACAACTTCGCTCTTCATCCACAGGTTTTCGTCATCAACGCCTTATTTTCTTCGTAATAGGGCAATTTGTAAGAATAAAAAGAAAAAACAATTTTTTGATTTTAATTTTCAACCATTTACAGATTTTAGAAAATCAAATTTTGCACGTTTTTGAGAAAAAAATCATTTTTTTCGAAATATTTTTGCTTCTTACTTTTAAACTATTAAACCGATTGGAAAATGTTCTTTGACTAGATTATTGGGAATTGCATAACCTTTTAATTAATCTCTTGCTTGACTTCATCTAAAGTTTGTAACTCGAGATATGGCTTTAAAGTATGGGTACCTACCAAAAAACTAAAAAAAATTCTAACTCTAAAACTTGTATCCACAACATTTTTTTGAAATTCATTTTTGAGTTCACCATTCCAAAAATACATCATTAAAAAATAATGGCTTCAATGGGTCTTTTTCGCTGTAAACTAGTGTAATTTGCCATTTTTGTTAGGCATTTTGGATTAAATTTTGTCATTTCTATGCATTCTAAGCAATACTCAATTTAGCCATTTTCCGGCATCAATATTGGGCAACACGTCCTAACCCACCCGCCTTATACCCCAGACCTTAAACACTCCGGTAGATGTAAATGCCCCTACGTTAGCACACCTTACATCAGTTAAAGGTGTACAAAAATGTCTTGATACAAAAACTGTAAAAGATTTTAATCATTTCTGATTTAATTCCTAATAGATTTAAATTATTTTGTGATATCAATCTTGTCAGATTTAAATCTTGATGATTCAAAGCTGAAATGAATAAAATCTTTATTTTTAAATTCAGGTTGTGATTGAATCGAGAATCAATTCCGAAATGATTAAATTGTACACAGCCCTGCTTGAAACGTTTTTCACCTGCAAAGACGATCAGTTATGTTGGAACTGAATGGACAGAAATTGAAAAATTGGGAATCATAAATCTCCTCAAAATTATTGACATTAATAAAATACAATGGGGCCTTTCAGCAGATAATTTTGAATTGCGATTTATGATTCCCAATTTTTAGATGCTGAATTCAATGATTGACGATTACGATTGGTAAATTTGCCAATCACTATTGTTGAAAATAAATCGAAGAAAAAAAAGAAAACAACTGAACTACAAAGAAAAATCAACTATTCTGTTATTTTTTGAGCTGATTTTAAATCCGTATTCAACTGTTCCTCTTGTTTAAGAGATATTTGAATAATCGTGTATTATACGAGGTATGGTTACACTTTTAAGTCCAGTGGTCAGTCACCACTGGTCACATTAAGTAACCTATTTTTATTTATTTGTTTTTATATAAATTGATTTGAAGAACGCGAAATTGGGGTTTTAATTTTAGAATGCCAATTTTTTGTTTGCACAATTTGATGTTAATTTTGAGAAAGTCCCTTTATTAAAAATAAATTTTTTTACTGTTCTGCTTATTTAAAAAAAGCAGCTTATCCGAAAACTATAGATATGTACGATTTTTTACCTTATCCGTACTATTTAAAATGGGCGGGGAACGGGATTCCCGCTGGCACCGAAAAAAAAACTGTGGGATCCCGACGGGACGGGATTGAATTTAAAATTTTGGCAGATTTCATTTTCTTCAGATTTGAAAATTTAGTTAGAAGCTTTGTGTATATAAAATCATCAAAGGATAAGATTGAGAAATCAAATAAAATATATATTTTAAACTAATAATAAAATATATATTTAAACTAAACTCTTTTCATTTATCTAAAATAAATATATATAAGATTTGAATATATTTTCGCGTCAATAATACTTGACAACCCATACTTTTCAGAATGAGATTAACGTAACGTATGCATGCGGGTTAAAGCGCCTTCAGCACGAGTATGGGGCCGATCCCTAAGATCTTTAGACAGTGTTTTAGGATAAATCGAAAAAAGTTTTTGCCTTTATCTAATTAAAGTTGTTATTAGAGATAGGTGGGACAGGATTCCTGCGGGAATACCTGAATTTGAGGGACCCGAAAGATTAATTTTTTGTGGAAAAATCGATGAACAATTTTTAATATCGTGATTTTAATAAAATCATCTCGCGACGTCCCCAGGATTTTTGAATATTTTTCAAACTGACTGTGGTAGCATTTCAACCCGGGACCCAAGCTAGCTACACTAGATGGCCGGCCTGAAGTAAACTTTTCTCTGTTTTTATAACGAAAAACGGCCATAATAAAATGTAAAATTCTTCATGCAAAATCCTTGAATTTCAAACCTTTCCAAATGATCTCTATAGGTGAACGGTACCTTTGTTGGAGGTTTCTGTTAAGACAGACAGCGAGCGGTCTGTTCTGTGACAACTGATATACAATTTCCCCACAGGCACCAGCTCCACAGAGGGGACCAAAATAAAGTGGAGTGCACAAGGGGAGCGGGTGACATTCCCGTGGCCATGCCGGCGTACCGTCCACCATACGCATGCGCATGCCAAACATAGCGCGAATGCCGGCGCATAGGTAAAGGAAAAAGTGTGAAGCGCATGCGCAAATGTGCGATAAGAAGGAGTCGCCACGCAATGGAGACTTGGCCAAAGACAAAGGCAATTGAGCGACTGGGACGGTTCAGTTTTCAGAAATGGTAACAAACGATTACATCAATTTATGCGAGCCAACACTATAAAGTAATTTTCAGCTGAAAATAGTAATGGAACGGATGCAATATGGAGTGGCCAATGCCACTGCCGTTGCCGCTGCCGCCGCCCGAAAGGGAGGCTTGATGAGTAGTGTTGGCCGTAATTGTTGCGGCATTGCATGTATTAATTAAGTCGACTCTTGCCACTTGGCCATAACTCAACATGTTTTGTGGCTCAACAACATTCACCTTTGGCAACATGTTGCCAATGTTGCGGCTACCTGAACATGCAAACTGTGCAACTGCAACTGCAACTGAGCATCGAAATCAGATAAACAAGGCGCACAATTGCAACAAGCGTAGTTTGCACTAATAACAACTCAATAAATAATAAAAAAAAGCAACATTCGCTGCAGCAGCAGCAGCAGCAACAACAATAATAAATATGCGCTTCTTTATTTGTGTTTACGTTTTACGCCTTATTTGCCTGAGCAAATTTTCATGCACAGCTTCCCACAGCATCAGCATCATCATCATCATCAGCATCAGCACCAGCACTGATCCTGTTCCCATTCCCATCCCATTCACCCCCCTCCCCACCGATATTGCGATTTGTTGCCAGCAACATTTTCGTTTGTTGCCGACGCAAAATTTATGCTAATATCCATTATGTCGAACATGTTATAGTTTTTCTGCTCGGCTCATTTCTAGTATTTGGCCCTGGCGGGGCGTTAACTTGAAAATTGCCTCTTGCAGTAGCGCAAGTGTTGAGCTCTTAATAGAAAAAAAAACAACTACGAATCCGCTCAGTCAGTCCAGTCCAGACCAGTCAAGACCAAACCCAGTGCACTGCACTATGGTCCCAAATTCGTTTATTTTTGATGTGAAATAACTTTTTTTTTTGCACGAAAGATTTTTTTGTAGGGATAAAATTTACTTGCGTAACGCATAACGCTCACAAGGACACAGCGTATACTTCAAGGTATTGCCTGGTCAACCAAATCATTTCAATCAAGCTTAGTAGTAATACACTAAGGGAAAGGTAGAGCGATAAGTTGAGTACGAAAAAAATTTTTACGATTTTCGTTCTTGAAATCGTGAATTTTTCGTTCTCAAATTGGTATTTATAGGTGAGGGAAGTAACTGAGAAAAGAGAGCAAGAAAACTTTGAGAAATAAGTTATTTATATTACTTTATATTATTTATATATTACCACTACTTTATAGCTCTGCAATCAAGAATTTTGTACTTGAAATAAGAATTTTTCACATTTAGATCAAGTATGAGAATTCTTGGTTCATGAAATTTCTACTCAAAAATGTATTCATTGATCGAGAAATTCCCTCTTGGATTAAGAATTTTTCATTCTTACCGTACCATTGTGCTCGAATGTTCTTGATTTTTTTTTTTAAGACTAATTGGCCATTGACTTAGACACTGTTTTCCAACACAGTTTTAAAAATTGTTTTCCAACACTGTTTTCAACATTGATTTCCAACACTGTTTCAAAATTGTTTCCAACACTGTTTTCAACGTGCTTTCCAACACTGTTTTCAGCAATGCTTTCCAACACTGTTTTCAACATTGTTTTCCACACTGAAACATTGTCTTTTAACAATATTTCCAACACTGTTTTCCAACTCTGTTTTACTACACAGTTTTCAACTGTGTTTTCCATGACTGTTTTCCAACACTGTTTCCAACACTGATTTCCAACACTGTTTCCAACACTGTTTTACAACACTGTTTAACAACACTGTTTTACAACACTGTCTTACAACACTGTTTTACAACACTGTTTTACAACACTGTTTCCAACAAAGGCTTATTCCATGTTAGGTTGTTACAAAAGGTAATAGCAAAAGTGGATAGCAAAAAAGTCTGCTGATGATAGGACCAGGAGGTTCTTAAAAAACAGTACTGTTCAGACATCTCAGTTTTTTTTTTGTGTATTGTCAGATCTTTGTTGTTTTTCGTTGATTATAACACTAGTTTACAGCATTTTCGCTCCCCAACATATGCCACAATTTTGGTTGAAACCGATCGCTGCTGAGTCGAAAATGAAGTCCCACATTTCTTAATTTACCCTATTTAGGTAAGTTTAACAAATATTAATTTATATTGTGTTAAATATTAAATAATTATATAGTGAGTAATATGTAAATAACTTAATTCTGGTAAAAATTTGCGTATAAATAAATATAAATTGAGTAAAACTTTGGAATAGATTAAAGAGTCTATGTACAGATAAGTATTTTATAGAAAAGTACAGGTATAAGTTTTAGAGGAAAGAAATTATAGAAATAGGAACTTCTAGAATTAAAACGGAATGCTACAATATAGAATCCCATGTAAGATTGTATGAAAAGAAGCAGATTATCTTTGAATGCATCTGGTAGGGAGATCATAAATGTTTATCATCTTAAGACGTCTTCTTACAATAACGCTTCTCCTTGTTCGTCTTCTCAAAAATTCTTCGTCCAGAAATTCTATTCGTATGACCCCTAATAGATAGGGGATAGGACCTACATTTTTATTATTATATTCCATTCTGCCAAGTTTCAAGTTCTCATTTTTATTTTTCTAGTTTTTATGCAAACAAACTGTATTTTGTGCCCATAGTGCATAGTAGTGCCGGCATCCGTAGGCGTTTGTCTGCATCTGCATGCAATGCTAGCGTAAATCAGAAGGTGTTATCGTCTGCATAAATATTGATATTGTTGTCGCGAGTGATAGCCGGCGTTGCGCTTGCAGGCAGTAATTGCAGGGTCTCCCGGCTCCAGGCTTCAGTTCCAGACTCTGGGAAAATTGGCATTGCCATGGCCAACTCTCTTTGCCTTGCCACACTAATATTGCCGCTTAGGTGCGCCTAATGGTTGAATGTGAGTGTGAGTGTGATTGTGTGTTTCGGTCTTTGCCTGGTTAACGCCTACTTCTCAGGCTCTCAGGCTTATTCCGTTGGCTTTGGCTTCGCCTTTTGCCTCCATTCGACAATTTAGTGATTGAGATTAGGAGGTGTAAATGCGCTTCGAAATTAATTTGTTCGCCACAAATTAAATTTTTATTATTAAAATGTCTCGTGTGTGGTTTCTTTTTCGTATTTTTTTCCAGTTTCGAGTGGGTTTTAGGTTAATGGGCTTTTTTTGACTTATATAGGTTGAATGCGATTTTTGTAATGTTCCGCCTGCTATGGGCAATAAGTTATGCCTACCTTAGACTAACACTGATACAATGAATAATCAATCCTAACTCTTTCGATCTCTCATATATGTGCGCTCATACAGATAGAATAAGTTTTCTACTCTGTGTTTCGGGACATTATTACATTAGTATATTCTAGTCTAGTTTCTCCACTTCAAACTAACTTCATCTATAGGGCAAAGCTAAGACGCCATTCTCCCAGGACACAGGGACATAGAGTACAATTGCAAAGCAGACGAACTCGCGAATCAACCAACCTCCTTCGAGATAAGGAAAATGTAGGTATGCCCATGGCTACGTGCAGGCTCATCATAAAAGATTTATACGAGCAGAAAGCAGTTAACTCCTGCAGGATAGCGCTTATTGGACCTCTGCATGCTCAGCAAAACAATCTGCACAGCAGTTGATAGGTCTATTACAGGTCACTGGCTGATCGGAACACATGCCGCAAGATTAGGTCCACCCTAGAATTACTTCTTCAGAAACTGCGGAGACGAGAAAGTAGTGGATTCTGCTTCACACTTCTTCAGCTCGTGTCCTGCTCTAAGTCGTCGAAGACAGAAATTCCTCAGCCCATACTTCTTAACAGACTTGTCAGAACTTCGGATATATCTCCAAATCAAATCTCTGGATTCATACAGACATCAGGAAGGGCCTAGCTTTCTTAGGAGATAATTAGAGATAAATTAGACCCCAGAAATAGGTGGAATGGACAAGAAATAAGTCCGCAAGTGGCATTACAATGGACCTACTAAGGCCCGTTTTCTTTAAAATCTAAAAATCTAGCTAATTATTAAGAAAATGTATGTTGCCTACTTATAGGCCGCTGTAAAAAATCTGTGCTTATGTTTACAACGACTCGCGTCTGATTTCAAAAGCGTCCTAAAAGTAGGCAACACAAATGTTCTCAAAAAGCACCTAGATTTCAAAACCCTGAAGATGAAAAATGTCCTTAGTCTGTTGAAGGGTTCCACTCCTTCAGCAACCGCCCTTTCCTAACCTAACAACATCTAGTCCGTACAATTTTCCTCTGTCTCTTATTACGAATTTAATTTCCAAATATTAATTTTCGAATATTAGGAACTGGGAACTGGCCTGATATCATAATAAGCGGGAACCACTGAACCGAATCGAACCGCGGTTCGGTTAGCTCCTTAAACCATTTTGTATACCGAACCGATGGTATAAGAACTCCGTGAACCACTGAATCGAACCAGTCCTAATTCTCGAGCAGTTTTTTATCCCTGGTACTAATAGATAAACACAGTAAATCAGGTGGTTAGGGTATCTGCTTCATCCGTACTCGGCAATATAATCCAGAAAATAATAGTTGGTCCCTGTATATCCGACTTTATTTCATTAGAACACTATTATCCAGATTTTGAAGCTATTTAAATGTGGTTTCAGGTAATCGAAATTAAACATATTTAAATGAGAAAGTAAATTCTTGGAAATTCAAGGCCGGGTACAAGTCAGATAATATAGGAAGCATAGACCACTGAACCAAACTGAACAAGCATTAATTCACAAGCAGTTATCATCATCATACAATCTCCCTTTTTCAAACAATGTCTTAATGATCTACACAGAATAAAAATGGGGAGCTATTTAAGAGTTTAGAAAAATTTATATGATTCCAACCTTCGGATTGAAGTTTCAAGTACGAAAGACTTGGAACAACCCCAAAATTCTTGTGTCAATACGAAAAGGCTAATTTCGAATTCAGATCCAACTTGAAAATCAAGTCCAATAATCTTGGGTTTGGTATATTCGTACTCAAGTACTTTTATACTTGGCTTGAGAAATTCAGGGATCGACCTACTTCTGACATAGTTTAGGATTGATTTCCATCAAAATATCTCGCATATTTTTTTCCGTATAAAGTTAAAAATTTAATTTACTTTTATCAGCGATTTTAACTAATTTAACCTATTTTAAGCTACATTTTGACTCACCATTGTAATCACGGTCCTTCGAAGAAGATTTTTAACTTCGAACTAGCGAACGCCTTTTTAATAACATACCTTTCATTTTAAAGGACAAGGAACAATGTTCAACTTTATGTAGCACTCCATCCATTGACTAATATAACCAAATGCAGCCCAGCATGATGAACTAGGCCTTCCAATTGCGCTAAACACATTTTGCTACCATATTTAAAAGGTTTATGGCTATGAAATTATGGCACAATGTCACCATATTCGGTTGGTAGTGTTTCGTTATTGAGTAGCAAACATAAATTAAATCATGATTTATTGCCGAGTAGGTGGAATGGACCATAACCGTGTGACAAGTCAACGAACAAGGCGCCAAAAGTTGAGAAATGTTTATGAAAAAAGAAAATCAAATGCCATGCAAACAGATAACAAATGGACAACATTAATTGAAAGTTCTGTGAAAATGTTGAAACTGAATTGTTATTGTACTCAAAGCTATGAGTAATGCCTCATCCCAGTCAGGACAAGAAGGGGACAAAGAGATGAGCTTATAATAAATTTCACCTTGTAAGTGTAACAATTTGTATGTTAAACGCGCTCAAAAAAAAAAAAAACAGCAAAGGCAGATCCCCAAAGGCAGGAGCAGAAGGAAAGCCAGCCGAGACGAGACGACTATACCGACTGCCCCCAGGGGAGTCGCGTCGTCGTCTTCGTTGCTGTTTTTGTTGTTGTTGTTGGCTACCAGGCGGCAGTTGCATTTGAAAAAGAATAGACAATTGTTTGTGCCGCACATAACAAGTTGAAGGCGAAGAAGGCGCTCGCTTGGCTCGCACGCTAGGCTTAGACTTCGTTTTAGAGACTCCCAGACTAAGAGATCGGCAAACACACACGGCACAGTGGGGCCACCGTGAGATATTAAGTGAAGGCAATAATATTTTTGGATTTATTAAAAATTAAAATTTTTTAAAACTTTGTTGATATTGAAAAGTTGAAAGGGATAGATTGAGAAGCAGAGCAAAATTCGAGTGGTCTGTCCAGAAGTATTTTGTTTTAAAGCTTAAATACTTCCTTTGTAGCTCCACCAAATCTTAATTTTATTTTAATTTTAACGTGTCACGGTGTGCCACGACATGTCACGATGATAAAACACAGACTTTCGTGGGTGTGTATTCGTGTTCCGTGCCTGATTCGTGGTGGTCGATCGTGCGTGATCATTCGTAACCCCTACTTAAATCGTGCGTGTGTGCGTGGATCGTGCGTTGCGTGAAGAAAAAATCTCTCACGCGCGCACCTCTAGTCTTGATCCAATCCTAATTCGTTTTTATTAGATAGTTTGGTACTCAGTTTAAATACACCAAAGAAGGAATCAAACTTAGTATTTTAAGTACACAAAGGTATAAGTTCTATTTCGTTCGTTCTAGAACGTTCGAGATCAAAAAATTTTTGATTTAAGTATTTCGTACTTTATTTAAGAATTTCGTTCTCTTTTTAGGAAAATGTTGGGTAAATTTGTAACTTAAGACTGACTCGTACTTAGTTAAAGTACAACTAAGTACGAATTATACTTAAAATTTTTAGTACAAAACGGTATAAATTCTATCCCGTTTGTTCTACAACGTTCGAGTACATCAAATTCTTGATTTAAGCATTTCGTACTTGATTTAAGAATTTTGTTCTCATTTTAGAAACATTTTGGGTAAATTTGAAACTAAAGACTGATTCGTGCTTAGTGTAAGTACAACTAAGTATGAATTACTATTAAGCATTTTTTATTTGTTCGTTCTACAACGTTCGAGTATAAAAAATTCTTGATTTGAATATTTCGTACTTGATTTAAAAATTTTGTTCTTTTTTATGAACATTTTGGGTAAATTTAAAACTTAAGACTGATTCGTACTTAGTTTAAGTACAACCAAGTAGAAATTATACTTGAAATTTTAAGTACAAAACTGTAAAAATTCTATCCTGTTCGTTCTAGAACGTTGGATTATAAAAAATTTCTTGATTTAAGTACGAAAGTTGATTTAAGAATTTTGTTCTCATTTTAAGAACATTTTAGCTAAATTTAAAACTTAAGACTGATTCGTACTTAGTTTAAGCACAACCAAGTACGAATAATACTTGAAATTTTAGGGACAAGACGATATCAATTCTAGCCCATTCGTTCTAGAACGTTCTAGTACAGATAATTCTTGATTTAAGTATTTCCTACTCGATTTAATAATATTGTTCTCATTTTAGGAACATTTTGGGTAAATTTGAAACTTAAGACTGATTCGCACTTAGTTTAAGTACGAATTATACTTGAAATTTTAAGTACAAATCGGTATAAATTCTATTCCGTTCGTTCTAGAACGCTGTCAGCTGTTTCTTTCTGAGTGTAGCTTTGAGGAATTCTTTGAATCCCGTACTTAATGATTGCATCACGGTTTTCATTAAAGTGGTCAGAAAGTATCTTTTTATACCATTTAGCAAAGGTACAAAAAAGTATATATATTATAGATCAGAACCAAGTCGACCTTCTGTCCGTATGAACGAACAGATCTCACAGATGGTAAGAGCTAGAGGCGCATCAACGATGGGTTACCAGAACACAGATTGACTTTCTTTTAATATTCACTATATTTTCCATTAGGTTTTATTCTCACTTCTATTTGGTTTTTACTGAGACCACTGTGCCCAGTTAAACAATATAATAATGCCCGAACGGAAAGAAAAAAAAAAGTACGAACCGAACGAAGGAACGAAAATAGATTTGTATCGAGAGGCGGCTTCTCTGAAGCGCGCCTTGCGATTTGCAAATATTTTGTCATTGTGTGGCGAGATTTATGGAGTGGAGTTGGAGTTGCTTGTTGGTGGAGGCAAAATGCTGTTCACCCGGCGATTGTTTCCAGGAAAAACTTTGGCACAGGCAAATATACCGCTAGCTACGCGACTCTGACTCCACTCCAGAGTGTCAGCGCCTGACTATGTGACACAATTCTCACTCACCTGACAACCACCAAGGCACAGGCACACTCTAGTGCAGAGGGAAGGGGGGGTGGGTGTCTCAGCATGTGCAATGTGTCACGGGGGCAGCACGCTCAGGCTCAGGCTCAGACTTAGACTCTGGCTAAGTTGCTGTCCCACAGGCTGTTGTAAGCTTGCCAAGTAGCCAGGCAATTTTTCTAGTCACATTTTATGAACGATCTTTGCTGCATGCCAAATGGCAACTAAATGAGATTTTCGGATAAAATGAAATGGCCAGCATAATAATTATAGAATATAAAAATATATATCCAATTTTTATTTGAAATTTAGCCGGATCTTAGCTAAATTCGAATTATTTATATAGTATCGGTTGAAATTCCCAACCAATTTTAGCCAAATAAAATTGTTTAAAAATACATTTATTTTACTCCAAACAACGCTTAGTCTATTCCAACTTAATGTGCCATCTTCTCGTTTGACTATGGCCAAAATTAATGAGGCGTTTCGCGTTTTCCCATTAACGCGGTGAATTTACCAAACTGTTCAATGAGGTGTAAATGACAATCACAAAAACAACTTTCGCTGTTTAAGTACGTTTTATCTGTCAGCAACACCTACCAAAATATTTATCAAGCAGCTGCCTATCCCCGCTCCATTGACTTTACCATGTTGTCACAACAAAGAGGGCACTAAAAACGAGCACGAGAGCAAAGCCAATACAATGAAAAGAATCACTGAAGAGATACACATGCCATTATCCTTGGCTTGGTTTGTTTTTGTGTTCCAATCCTAGGGGTTGGATTTGGATTGTATGCGGTATGTTTGCCGCTGGCAGCCAAACAAATTTATTGATTAATGTCCGATCCCAGTCACAAAGCCAGGCTCTGACAATGACCTTCTGTTAACTAAGTGAAAAGTAAACTCATAAATTATGACTTTTTGTTGTTGAATGCAGTTTTCAACTGATTTCGTTTTCTATGGCTGTCAGCGAAGATTTTGCAAAGCATTTGCTCTACGCGTAACTCATTGAAAACAATATAAAGTTCATTATTTAGCAATAAATTTGTTATGACATGTTAGGGGGCCAGGCGTTATGCTCTTTTGCTGTCAATGATTCCAATTCGCAATGGAAGAGTGTCTGCCGATCAGCTTGATCTTTTGACATTTGCAAATGATATTTTGAATGGGTTTCGTATAGAACTGACAATGACTTTGGGTTGGCTACTTGAGGGGGGGTCTTAATAATGGATATAAAATTATTTGAAAAGGTTAAGCCAATCAGAATACAAAATCATTAAATATAATCCAGGAAGAGTGGGGGTACGGACCGTGAGCTTTTACTTGTTCTTTTTATTTAAAGTCAAGGCTGTAAGACGGTCATGAAACGAACACCGCAGAACCGGGTTGGTTCGTGTTTCTTCAAAATTTACAACCTTCAGAGCTTAAACCCGTTCCAGGCACCCTCTGGTTCATAAAATTAATTTACTACTAGGTAGAAGACATTCATTTGGATCTTTCCAATAGATGTCGTTGGTCTCAATTTTGAACGGTAGATGGCTTCAGATCTATCCTATCGCTTTCGATCCCAAAAACGACCCTGTTCAAATAAGATTTGGGTCGTTTTTGGGGTCGAAAGCGATATGTAGAAACAATGGGTATAAATCAGTGATGGGCAAACAATGCAATCACATTTTAGCTATGAATGTGTCCTATGCGTGGCAACCGATACGAAATTAGCAGCAGCGCAACGTGCTTATAGTGTCGGTATGCGACGTCGCCTTTGTCATCCTTTTGTCTCGATTCGTCCCGGTTGATTAGACTTCTTTCCAACCGTTGAGAGATCTTCGAGCATTGTATCCATCGAAGGATGCTCGATGTACGAACTGTTCGTAAAGCCATACCCGAGTTCCAGTTTGACCTCCGACTGAGCCATGGACATCCCGAATAACTACATCGAGTTGTTTACTACATTGTCGAATGGTACAACGGGTTAGAGTATGTGGTGGCAGCATACCTTGACATCCAGCAGGCCTTCGATTGAGAGTGGCACGAAGGTCTGCTAACGAAGATCGAGGAGCTACTTTCGCCCTAACTGTACCTTTCATGAAGGTATGGCTCTTGAACCCTAAGAACAAATTATCACACAGGAACAAGGTCCGGATATACAAGGTCATTCTGTCTACGGTATGGAGATATAGTATCCAAATCTATGTCATCGCGTCAAAGACTCACCTGAACAAAATTAGAGTGGTTCAGGCCAAAATCTTACGGCGTATTACCGGTGGCGAATGGTACCTTAGAACCAGAGATATCAAAAAGAACCTTGCGGTTCCTATGGTTGGAGATGAGACCATCTACCAAGCCGCTCGCTAGCTTGACAAGTTATCCCACCACCCAAATAAGCTGGAGAGGATTCGCGGAATCTTGCAAAGAAAAAGGCTAAAGAGAGTCCTTCCAAGGAACCTCATCTCATAAAGGCCATGAAATTATCTAACCTATTTTTTTAATGATAACCCAGTCAAAAGTCTCCCCAAATCCAGTAACCAAACCAATCTACATCAGATGATTAACCAATCACAACTAACAAACAAACCAACAACCGTAAAATAGCTTCCAGAGCTTCTTTCTCCCAGCTCCAATGAAGACAAATGACCAACATACAGGCCATTACTTATCCACATCACCATCGCCAGAGAGAGAGAGAGAGAGCGTGTGGGGTAATCAGTGGAGGATACAACTTAGCTGGAGTTTGTCGCCAAAGTCATTTGTTATGCTCCTAAAAGGTGTTGGAGTGAGTAATTGGTCAACTGATGTGATGTGATTCGATTAGCATGTAGATCATCGTCGTCATCATCATCATCATCATCATCATCATGATATCCTCATGATGCTCGAAAACCCAGCCAGGCCAATAGATAAATTGTTTGTCGACAATTTTGCGCTGCTCCACGGCAGTTTGTCGCCATTAGCGTCGAGGTGAAATCAAACGCGACATCATCCTGTTGTCTCTGTGTCCAACTCTTTGGCCACGAATTGCCTGACGGCATTAGATGGCCAATGCATTTGTGTCATTTGTATGCAAGAGTAACAAGCGGGCAAGCGAACGACCGACCGAGTGAACGATCGATCGTACGATTGTCAGAGTCCCCACAGATTAGCAGGCCAGACCCCAGACCAAGACCGCCCCAGCTGCTGGACAGCTGGAGATTCATGAGCCAAAACAGCCGATCAAATCGATGCTCCACGCTGAACCAACTCACATCGATTTAATTACAACAAACGCGTCAGCAAATTGCCTGACGCGAACATTTGCACACTTTGAAAGCAAAGCAAACAGCAGCAGCAGCAACCTGAGCCTTTGCCTCAGCTGAGCTGAGCCTCTGGGAAGGCTTCGCGTGTACCTTGGAGCGCCATCGAGTTAACAGCAAGTGGCGGTGCATTTGGCTTTGATCTAAAACTCAAATCTTTGTTTTGTTGACTGTTTTCCAGCTGCGCTTTTGGCATTGCCTACGGCTGCCTCGGCTGGTTGTTATTGTTAGGCTCTTGACTTGGGTGCCTCTGGTTTTTAGACCCGATTCCGATTCCATTAAATGCCACCAAGTTCACTTGCTGTGCTTGCCGCTGCTGCTGCTGATGGTGACTGAATGATATTGAATGGATGCGGATTGCGGTTGAGAATGACACGGGGAGCATTTGATTGGCGCTTGTCTTACGGTTCGATGCGTATTGCAGGTGTGAAAGGTGTTTATTGTTTGACTAATTGTTGGATTAAGGCTAAGCATACCCAATGAAGATGACATTTCAGTTTCAATCACGTTTAAGACAGTGGATTCATGTGAAGGGGGCCCAGAGACTTCGATGGGACGAATAATATAGCAAATGTTCTCCTCCATTTACATGTGTAAAAGCTCACTCCAAATCTTACCTATCTTACAATATTTACGATATAGCTGTCGAACTTTGGCAATATCAGAATCATTAAGAATCTGATTGAGAGTAGGTTAGGAATTGATGGGTGGTCAATGCACGTTTGTGGATTGTAGTTCTGCTTTGATGATGAGGAACATAGTACGTTCTGGACTGTTTTCTCCAGTTGAAGGGGTTTTGGGTAGCGTTCGATGTAGAATTTCTGTATATTTTGCCCAGTTGGTTCCGATATATCGGTAGTCGGAGAAGGAGAGCTCCTCAATTACCCTACAAGACACCACCTGATGTTGAAGGGCGTGGGAAATACGTGTGAGGTCCAGAAACTCTTCCCTATTTCTTATTATAAAGGTTGATTCCCTTCCCCTGTTACAGATGACCAACTTGGAGGACAGGATGTAATCAAAGAGTAACTCACCCCGCTCGTTTGTATTTCTTCTTCCCCATTGGCTCTGATTAGCATTTGCGTCGCAACCGATCAGGAGGCCTATCTTCCTGGCCTCGCAATCCGCGATAAATGCTCTGAGAAGTGCATATGGTGTAGGGCCCTGGTGGTCCAGACTAACCGCTGTTTTATCTTCATCACTGAAATTATGGAGCAAAAATATAGGAAGATATTTTTTCGCAAGAATGCAGGCAAGGGTTTAACCATGGTTGGGAGCTATCATTAAGGTGTAGTCCGGTGTTTTAAGTCCTAGAACCCTGCCTTCGCTTACCCAGGGTTCCTAAATCAGGACTATGTCGGCTCCAACCTTGGCTTAACAGAGCAGAAGAGCAGCCAATATCTCCGAAAGGTTGAGCAGGAGAGGTTGACCAAGAATCTTTAGTCTTATTCAGAGAAGATTTTGTACTGTTTCCTCCTCTTCTTCATATCTACAGCTTCTACAGAAGTCATGGGCTGTAATGCCAAGGCGAGCAGCATGTCTGCCAATAAGACAGTGACCCTTGTGTTTTCCCTTTTATAATGTAAAAGAGTGTTAGTACGTTTTAGGTCAAATGAGGAGAAAAGGGTTTTCCACCTATTTTTAATGAGACGCTGTATTTCGGCTTTTGTGTGAATATTAAAAGTCGCTATAGGCATCCATATTAAACTCTTCTCTGAAAGTAGCTCGGTGGTAGTACCTAGGCTAGCCAGTTTGTCCGCAGACTCGTTTCGTTTCCACATTTTAAACATTCTTGATCTGCGTATGATATATACACCTACTTACATACCAAAAAGCAATTCTCTATCTCTAATAGTTTCTGAGATCGACGCATGGACATGGCTATATCAACTCAGCTGTTAATGCTGATCAATACTATATACTCTTTATAGGGTCACAAATGTTTCTCTATGTCTGTTACATACATACATTTGCACAAATTTATGATACCCTATTTGCCCATTAATATAGGTTCAGGATATTCAAGAAAGTAGCTTAAGAAGCTTAAGAAACTTAAATGGGAAAACGAAGCTAAAGGTCAAATTATTTCACTAATCCAAAAAAAAAAATAGAAGGCTAACAAGGCTACGCCGATGTTTTAAATACCCTTGCAGTTTTTGAAAGGCGCAACCATTGATAACAAAAAAGTTTTTCTCATTAGAACTAGTTTTTAGACCGATCGTTCCTATGGCAGCTATATGCTATAGTCATCCGATTTTGATAAATTTTTCACGAATTGGGTGAAAGCCTTTGAAACTAATATATACCACGATTGGTGATGCTACGGTGGAAAAGAAAAAAGTTTTTCTCACTAGAACTAGTTTTTTGACCGACCGTTTATATGGCAGCTATATGCTATAGTCATCCGATTTTGATAAATTTTTTCAGAATTGTGTGGAAGCATATAAAACTTATAGATACCACGATTGGTGACGCTACGATAGAAAACAAAAAAGTTTTTCCCACTAGAACTAGTTTTTGACCGATCGTTCCTATGGCAGCTATAAGATATAGTCATCCGATCCCGCCGATTCCGACAAATGTGCAGCGTATTTGTATTTAAAGACTTTTTGCGAAGTTTGGTCAAGATAGCTTTAAAACTGAGGGAGGAGATAGCATAGAAACAGACGGACAGACGGACAGACGGACAGACGGACGGACGGAAATGAACTCAGCTCGTCATGCTGATCAAGAATATATATACTTTATGTGGTCGGAAATGCTTCCTTCTATGCGTTACAAACATCGTGACAATTTTAATATACCCTCTGCAAGGGTATAAAAACTCAGAGTCCCCAAATTGAACTAAAACCCAACCATATTGTTTACTTTTATCAACGAGAATTAAAGTGCCAAAACTCTTTCTACTATTTTTCTCTCTATAAAGTCTTGAGATTCAAATTTTTCTATCTCTATAAGAGTTTATTTTTAAACAATTATAAAAAAAAAAGATTATTATCTTATTGTTTTGGTATTCTAATATTTAGTATTGAGTATTATTATCACTAATCAATTCACCACCAACAAAACAGACATCATTTATAGCATAAAATGTTATGAGCACTTATATCATTAAAAATCTATAACTTTTTGATGCTGTTGCCTGATTTTAAATGTGCCTTTAAATGAGTTTGTATTTATTTAAAGGCTTTTCTAGACGCAGACGAAGTTAATAAATTGTTGATAGGCACAGACTTAAGACTCCAGTCTTTCAAATATATCTAAACTAATGCCTAACTAACTTCAATTAAACTTTGCTTATTCTGCATATATTCAAAAATATTTATAGACTAAGGGAAGCCGTTCCAAAATGGTACTGTCTTGCACAGGGCCTCCTCTTAGTCATATAACAATTTTCGTTGCTCTGCGGTGTGGTGACCGCCATTCGTCAAACATGGCTAATGTGTCGAGCCCAACAGTGCCAACAGTCATAACTCATTTGAGTGTAAACTGCTGCCTAAAGAGGTATTTATTGTTTGGGCCATGAACGTGCGAACTAAGCCAAAGCGAAAAATATGTTGCAAATTGGAAGAGTTACATATACAAGTTTACTAGTTTTTTTTTTTCGTTTGCCTGCAAAAGTCGAAACCAAGTCACGCGTTTTTCCAAAATGCAACAGGAAACTGAGTATCAGCCCAAGATGATGGGTTGCCCGCAGCGTTTTGTACAGAGGAACAGGCCACAATGGAAATGAAATGGACCCATGCGGATTGCAGGCGAAAGTTGTTGTAGTTGTGATTGTGTGCGCTGAGTTGGGACTCTTATTCAGTGGAACGACATTGACAAATGCATTTGCCAACGCAAAGATTTGCGACGTGCCAACGCATATAGAAATCCCTAGCAAAACATATGGGTCTGGGCCCTAGTGGAATGGGTAGATGTATTCTATTTTATTTAAGCACATTTATCATGGGTTAACTAGGAAACAAAATCTTACAAAAAAATATTTGATATAAAAAACTGCTTTCATTTGCCTTCATTTTTGACCGCTTCAGCTTCTGCTCTGCAATTACACACACACACACTCGCGCATTAATTTTGTAATTGCATGTGCATTACGCACTTGTCGCTCTAAGCTGATCCAGCTTTGCCATGCCTGATTGCCCGCCGCGGAGCGACGCGTCGCTCTACCGTAATTAAAATGAAATCAGCATACGGCTTAATTTCATCTTCAGACTTGGATTCAGATTCGGACTCGTCCAACTGCTTGTTGTTTGTCTAATGCGTAACATCGTTTGCCTGCTTTGGCTCTCCACTTGCCTGCCGGTGCTCCAAATATGTCCGTTCTCATAAATCTGGCTGGCATTTTGCATGCCAGTCATCAGCTGACTGAGGCGTCAGCCGCTAACTTGGTGAGGATTAATTTACACAATTTTTTTTTTTTTTTTCCTACTTTTTCATATTTTTATTTGTTGAGAAGCATTTAGCTGTCCCAAACGAGTGGGCATTCACTATGAATAAGGGGCTTAGCCTCGGGAAAACCGTTATCCCTTAAGATGGGATAAGAAAAAACTTTATACAAGAGATTTCTTTAAGCTACAATACAGATTAGAGTTATGTAAGTAGAGTTAAGAGTTTTCAAATATTTGGGAGATGAAGCATAGCACTTCCACGTACTTCGTTTTTTTTCAAGGAACCCCAATATCAGAAAATATAGGCTAAAAGACCATTTGGAGCTTCTCGCCATACTTAAGCAACATATTAATTTAGTGGCAATTAAATTAGTTTATAAAAATTCTGTTAACACACTAAATTAAAATACTTAAAAAACACGAAGTGTGCTAAGAATTAAGCGAATAACTTTATGAAACGGGTTCCGATTTCCCGGAGAGAACTTTTGATAAACGATGAATTGAATGGGCTTTTATAATAAAATTTTAGAAAAAATATATTAAAAACGAGACCGTTAGTTAAAGTCGGCCCTACCCGACATCGATTTAGGAAACATATATGAACATATTTTAGGGAACACCGGATAACAAAGGATTTATTAAGCTTTTGTCTATTGAGTTCAATTATCCTTATCTTGTTCGTCAGATACTTGAATTTGGTTTATGTGGGTGATGCACCCCCATATTTGTATTATTTTCACGCCAATAATAATAATAATAAATAATAAAAAAAAAAAATTTTACACGACTGTAAAATATTTTGTGTAAAAAATTTTTTTCAAGTCAAGTACTTCACACGCGAAAATAGCGTAGAACTTGCTCGAGTAAGTAACATTAAAAAATTACTTTTACATATACATAAGTTCATCTTCACAAGCTGTTGGCCTTTGGGGCTGTAAAGCCAGATATGGAAATTTTCAATCTTGTGTGACGTGACATTCGTTCGAAGTTTTAATTTAGCTACACCCAAAAAAATTCGTATCAATATTAAATTGATAAGCGTTGTCTCAAATTGAAACTACAACCAGCATTTTTTTTTTTTGTATCAATATAATTAAAGAACGTATCAAATTAATATTAGAGATGTAAACTTGAACTTGTGTTTTACTAAGAAAACTTTTTTTTTATGGTATCAAATTTTTATTATCAAGGATTTAATAATTTTAAATATCTGATATCATATCATATATATATTTTTTCAGTTAAATCAGTTGGAGTAAAGTTTTTCAAGTGTATTAAAACTTCGGCACAGTGGAAGTTAGCTTTGCCTTCTCATTTTTATTTATTATTGCCAAATTGTCAAAATGATATAAAAAAGTTTCAAATTGATACTTTAAAAATTAATACAAAGAAATGCCATTCTGATACAAATTAGTATAATTTTGATAACATCGAAAATATTATTTTGATACTATCGAATTATCAACTGGATACTTTGAGTATTGAGAATAATTCGTTACTCAATAGTTTCAAATTTATGACTAAATTGTGTCATTTTGATGATTACTTTCTTTTGGGTGTAGGTTTTTATTTAGATATTACTTAAATGGCACTATATTCCAAGGCTGCAAACCGCAAAAAGTTTGTATGAGGTTCGGTTTTAAGGTTCGAGTCCGTGAAAGAACTATGGTTCCTAAGACCCCTGAACCTCAGGTTTTGGAGAATATTTGGAAAAGCAATATAACCAAAAATATAAATAGCAATCCAAGTACATACATTTGCACAAACTCATTATACTTTTTTTGCCTTTGTTGACAGAGTATACAAATATTTTCAAAGAGAGAAAGTCCAATTAATAGCTCTATCTACTAGCTAATTATGTTTTAATAGTTGTTTATGTAATACTGAAGGTGTAAGGAAATACATAAAAACAAAAAGTTACAACCAAATATAAAAATACAAAATTTTACATAAAAAACAATTTTTGTACTTTATTTGCGTGGTTTGAGAAAGGGACACCCAACGTATCAAACTTTGTTAACAATTTAATTTTGTGAGTATTGCATAATCATTTTTGATTTCTTAATAATATTCTCTTACTGCTTTCTCTTATTTGGACAGAATTTGACATTTAATTAGGTGAAGTAATTTCTATATTATTGTTACATTTTCCCTTAATCATATCAACGACATTCCTCTACTGCCTAACCGTTTCTTCCCTTCTCTTTTGTGGCCTTTTGCCGCCACTTAACAAGTTCCTTTTGCAGTTGACAGTTTTTGTAATTGATAACATGAACTAAACTGTCATAAACTGTCGTAAACGATGTGTCCAAAACGCAATCTTGATCTAGATTGTCCAATACAGACATCACCTTCGAGCCAAGTAATTTACCAAAAATGAAAATGAACTTGTTGATTGTGTGAGAGAGCTACCCGATTGCTGTTCTTTCTTCGGTTTAGTTAAGAGCTACTGGGTAAGGCGATAACCAAAACTAAAAATGATGCCCCCAAGGCGCTGCGGCGAATCCATTTCAAAAGGTAGCCGGCAGGAGGCGACCTGGGTATCATCGATCATCGATCATCTGTGCTGTGCTAGTGTGCTCTCTCTAAAAATGGTTTCCAGCTGCGTAGGAAAACACCATCGCATGACCAAATCGTACTCTTTGGACCTGATACTTTCTTCTACTTGGTGCTCGAGTTGTGATTGCGAATTGCGGATTGTGGGCAATGCGACAAGTTTTTTTATCTAGTGGCAGCTGTAGCTGCTGCTCCTGCTGCTGTTGCTTGTCTTGTTTTGGCACATTTATTATTATTATTAAATATCAACGTCGTTTGTCGTTAGCAATTTTTGTTATTTATGAGCTCAAGTTATGCCTTTTGGGTGTTTTGAGAATTTAGGCATGACAAACGCACACGGGAGTGATGCTCAAGTGAATACAATACTATTAGAGTGATTCCCAAAGCATGGGGCTATTATAAGGGGCTATTATAGGGGCTATTTAAGTAAGTGATGAAAGGCTACTGAAGGTGGTTTAATGATTTATGTAGACTGAGTGACCCATTTTAATCAAAAGTTCAATCTATCGAAATTTTCATCCCTTCTATTATTTTTCTGTCTTTATCTTATAATCATTATACACTTGCAAAGTTTATATTATTTTTGCCCATCAAAATATTAATTTCCGACCCTAAAACTATATATTTTTTCAGGTCGACGAAATGAATCGATTGATCTTTGTCCGTCCGTCGGTCTGTCTGTTTCTACTCAAATAAGTCTCTCAGTTTTAAAGCTATCGATCTGAAATTTCCAGTCTTCTTTTCACTGCACGCAACTTATATGTCGGAACCGGTCGGATCGGATGACTGTATGTTATAGCTGCCATAGAAACAATCGGTCGTGAAATAGGAGTTTGTGAGAAAACCATTTTTGTTTTCTATGATAGCGTTCTTAAACTCAGCAATTATAAATATTATATGCTGTTACAAAGTTCTGCAAAAGTTGGTCTAAATCGAATGACTTTATCTTATAGCTGCCGTAGGAACGATCGGTCAAAAAATAAGTCTTAGAAAAATGTCGAAATTCAAAGCTTATTGTTAACACTATTTTTATGGTGGTTCGAACGAAATCCAATCCCAGCGGTAACAAGTTCGTTGCTTAAGTCTTTCGTTTCGCTCGCCCCTCACACCTATACCAGCATAAAAATGGACAATGTCGTCTTGGTAATTAATTATATTAAACAAAATATATACAAAATTACCTTGCAGTCATATCTATATCGATAAATTGAGAGATTGAAAGAAAAATCCAGGTGGTTCGATCACAAGATTGAAAAGTCCCCATTCTCAGTCCACCAAATCCAAATATTGGTCTTTTCGAAATCTTTTAAGCGCATTTCTAAAGAAAACATTTCTGATTTTCCTTAAATTTGGAAGAAATGTAAATTCTTCAAATAATCAAAGATACGGCAACCGAAAAAAATGCCAAAAAATCTGTTTTTAACCTTATATCGACCGTAGTAACTCCGAATAACCTATGTTAAAAAAAGTAGACTTGCTGGATTTCTTGACCATTAATGCTTCTCCAATCCAAAAAATCCCATAAAACCATTTCTGATCTCATATTGCTCGTAAATCCGACTATTTTGAACCTTGATTAATAAAAGTATTTTTGCCGGCTTCCTATAAGAGCGTATTTTATAACCGCATCCCAGCATTTAATATCACTTTAGGCTTACAACATTTCTTAACTGTTTAACTTGGGTGGCAGAAATTTCAAAGGACTTGTACTTGTTTGAAAGTTTCGAGGCTTGACCCAAGGGAATCCCGTCTCACACCCATCTCCCTTTAATCTTTTATTTTTATAATACTCAAGTCTTTCATTTTTATTTACTCATATTTTTTCTTCAATTAATTTACTTTGTTTTATCACTTTTCTCTTTTTTATAACAATTGAACTTTTGATTCTCTCTTTTTCATTAAGTAAATGTAGTCTCCTTTCTTTATTCAAGTTTACAGACTTCGGTTCTTTAACTGTCTTATTTCCTACTTTCTTCTGCCCAATTCTTTTTACAATCGAACTTCTTTGTACTTCTTTCCATGATCTGCTCTTCGTCCATCCTCTCTTTTTATTCTTACTACTATTTTATTATCGAATGGTACTTGTATGATTCTTCTTAGCATTTAAAAGATTTTTTTTCTGTCTTTTAGACTAAAAATCAAAATAGAATAAAATTCGCGAGTCGTTTTTGTTCTTGATAATATATCCTTCAATTTCTTTTTTATTTTCTTACTTCTGTTTTGATTGATCTGAATAAGGATTTTGTAAAGGAAAATCCGGACCAAGATCCGCACCCATTAACGTATGACGAAAACGAATACGGACCATAACTTGCATTAGGACTCTGACGATGTGGCTTTCAGACTTAATTTTACCCGCCCCTGTATATCAAAAATGCAAGCGAATAACAACTTGAGAATTACAATCCCCGAAATTTGTGGGATTTGCTTGATACAGAGAATCGAGCATGAGTTTTCGAAGTACCCTTTCGTTGAATTTTGAAAATGTGCTAGTTCTCTGAATTGATGGATTTTACGTATCAATTTAATAGGCTTAGAGTAAGTTAATATCTCAAATATCAATTTGATACTTTCGTTTATTATATTGACATCAAAAAATATATAATGGTTTAATACAATAATTAATAATTAATACAACGCTTTAAAATTGATTTTTAATTTAAGAATTTTGTTTGTGTGTAGTTTTAGTAAGCAATAAAGGACCATAATTCCTGAAATCGTTTCACTTTAGTGTTTTGATTACTTATCTTGATTTTTTTTAGAACTGACCTATTAGCACCCAAATCTGAACCTTTGTCAAAATTTCA